>CM074436.1:937500-955000 GCA_037101425.1 Elopichthys bambusa | reverse complement strand
AATCGAGTTTAAGTTGTATCAAAGCAGAAGCCAATTGAGTTCATCATTTTTTTTTTGTGCAACTCAAATCACATTTTCACAAGTTACTGTTTAACCCTGCTAAAATGTCTCTACGTGAGAAAAGACCAAGATCCAAATAGGTTTTCCATCATTTTTTTCTATCATGCACTACATAGTTACAACTATTCTTTTTTGCATTACTTTAATATTGACACAAAAAAAAAAAAAAACTTTTTTTTTTGGCAAATTTCTTTTTTTTTTTTTTTACAATTATTCTTTTTTTCTTGAAAAACAAACCAGAAACAATCAAACAATTTCAAGATCTCATTCAGAAGGACATCAATTTTACCACTAGATTTTTTTGTGACTGGTTTAATGATCACCAAACACAGCGCAGCTGCAGTCAGTGTGCGATGAGAGGAGGAAGGAAGAGGAGGGAAGGAGGCGTGTCTGACGGGATGAAGTCTCGGACGTTCACCCCTCAGATCTCCCAGTGTTTCACTCATTTAGTAGTGAGAGCAGACGGTGCAGGGGACACGACGCGCCAGTCACTCGCCGGTCCTGAATGCTGAATCTGAATTGTGCATTCAATAAAAAAACCCAGAATCTTCTGACAGTGTTAATCTGATTATGTTCGTCCAGCCAATGGTTGAAAAATATGGAGTGAATTCAAATTTCAATTATTCAATTATGATTCAATTTGACTTGAACTGAATTTGAATTATCCAAATTATCAAATTGTGTTCAAATTGTTGCGAATTGTGTGTTCAATTTGATTTGAAATTAATTCAAATTGTGTGTTCAATTTGATTTGGAATTAATCTGAATTATGTTCAATTTGATGTGAACCGAATTCAAATTATGTGTTCAATTTGACTTGAACTGAATTTGAATTATCCGTTCAATTTGATGTGAACTGAATTTGAATTGTGTTCAGTGTGATGTGAACCGAATTCAAATTGTGTTCAATTTGACTTGAACTGAATTTGAATTATCCAAATTATCAAATTGTGTTCAAATTGATGCGAATTGTGTGTTCAATTTGATTTGAAATTAATTCAAATTATGCATTCAATTTGATTTGGAATTAATCTGAATTATGTTTAATTTGATGTGAACTGAATTCAAATTGTGTTCAGTGTGATGTGAACCGAATTCAAATTATGCGTTCAATTTGATTTGAAAGGAATTCGAATTGTTCAATTTGATTTGAATTGAATTCTGTTCTATTTGATTTGAAATTCATTTGAATTGTTCAATTTGATTTGTGATTTGAATTGTGCGTTTAGTTTGAAACAGAATCTTCAACAACCTGAAACTGACCCCAACAGAACTAATCTGATCATGTGAATGTTCGTCCAGCCAGTGGGAGGTCGTCTTTGATTGACAGTCACAGAAACTGGCCAATAACAGACGTGATGTTTATGACACGGTGAGATTCGGCTGGTGTCTTCTGCAGCGTCTGGAGATGAGGAGGGTACGGGGAGGGTGAGGGGGGGAGGCGTTACGCCATCAGTTGTGGATCTGCTCGAAGAACTTGTAGGTGGGGTTTTCATAGCCGTTCTGCTGCATCTTGGACAGGTGACGTTCCTCCGGGGTCACAGCAGCGTCCACCTGTTAATCAAATCAATTCGCATTTTACTCCCATCTAAAGTTCCAACATTTCAGCTCATTTAGTTTATGCTGAACTCACTGACCTCAATGATTCCGTGGTGGATGGACGTGTACTGCTTCTTCCTCAGCATCACCAGGGTGATGACGATGATGGTTGCTATGACAACGCCTCCGACCATCAGGCCAATAATAGCTCCTTTATTGGAGCTCACATCCTCCGCAAAGAAAACCTGAGCACCAGAAACAAGAGAAGCACATGAGCCATCACCTGCGGCGAGATTACAGTCGCACCGGCTGTCCTCTCAACGGGGTCACGTTGCCAGTGGCGACTGCATCATGTAATACAGGACAACACGAGAAAATCTATCCTCTGTAACAGTTTTCTTTAGCTATAATACTTATGAGCATGTAGGTACCAGTTTCTGGTGGTAAACTTCGCTGTGTCTCTCTTCGGCTTCCATCCGCAGCTCAGGAACATCATCAGGCTTCAGTCCAGACACTGAACAACAACCACAGAGACGGAAAATAAATACACAGATTTTAGTGTTGTGTTGTATTAAGGCCTGTTCACACCTAGGACAATAACGATAAAGGTGTAGTTTAAAAAAAAAAAAAAAAATTAAAATATAAAATATAAAAAAGTCCACATCACAACTATAACGATAACGACAAAGGAACGACATCGTTAGAATCACTTTCAGAACTATTTTTTCCCCAGCCATTCACAATCCATCCTGCGTTTAATTTGATTTGAAATTAATTAAAATTGTTCAATTTGAAGTGAATTGAATTTGATTTATGCATTCAATTTGATGTGAAATGAATTCGAATTATGCATTCAATTTGATTTGAAATGAATTCGAATTATGCATTCAATTTAATTTTAAATGAATTTGAATTTTGTGTTCAATCTGATTTGTGATTTGAATTCCAATTGAATCTGAAATATGTGTTCAATTTTATTTTAAATGAATTCGAATTATGCATTCAGTTTGATTCACATTCAGAATGATTTTTTTCCAGCTGATGAATGATAAAAACATTGACAGTCAATCACAATCCATCCTGCTTTGATTATGCATTTAATTTGATTTGAAAGGAATTCCAATTGTGTTCAAATTGATGTGAATTGAAATTAAATTATGCATTTAATTTGATGTGAAATGAATTTAAATTGTTCAATCTGATTTGTGATTTGAATTCGAAATGAATTCAAATTATGCATTCAGTTTGATTCACGTTCAGAATAATTTTTTTCCAGCTGATGAATAATAAAAACATTGACAGCCAATCAGAATCCATCCTGCTTTTAATTATGCATTTAATTTGAAATGAATTTGAATTATGCGTTCACTTTGATGTTAACTAAATTCAAATTATGCGTTCAATTTGATGTTAACTGAATTCAAATTATGCGTTCAATTTGATTTTAAATTAATTTAAATTATGTTCAATCTGATTTGTGATTTGAATTCCAATTGAATTTGAATTATGCGTTCAATTTGATGTTAACTGAATTCAAATTATGCGTTCAATTTGATTTGAAATTAATTTGAATTTTGTGTTCAATCTGATTTGTGATTTGAATTCCAATTGAATCTGAAATATGTGTTCAATTTTATTTTAAATGAATTCGAATTATGCATTCAGTTTGATTCACATTCAGAATGATTTTTTTCCAGCTGATGAATAATAAAAACATTGACAGCCAATCAGAATCCATCCTGCTTTTAATTATGCATTTAATTTGAAATGAATTTGAATTATGCGTTCAATTTGATGTTAACTAAATTCAAATTATGCGTTCAATTTGATTTTAAATTAATTTAAATTATGTTCAATCTGATTTGTGATTTCAATTCCAATTGAATTTGAATTATGCGTTCAATTTGATGTAAACTGAAATCAAATAGTTTAATTTGATGTGAACTAAATTCAAATTATGTTCAATCTGATTTGTGATTTGAATTCCAATTGAATCTGAATTATGCATTCAATTGGATTCACTTTCAGAATGATTTTTTCCAGCTGATGAATGATAAAAACATTGACAGCCAATCAGAATCCATCCTGCTTTAATTATGCATTTAATTTGATTTTAAATTAATTTAAATTATGTTCAATCTGATTTGAATTCCAACTGAATCTGAATTATGCATTCAATTGGATTCACTTTCAAAATGATTTTTTTCTAGCTGATGAATGAAAAACATTGACAGCCAATCAGAATCCATTCTGCTATTAAAGCTCCAGCATTTAAAGTGCTTAGCCTTATAATAAACACGACGATACTGTTCGCTGGTGTGGACACTAATATATAGTTATCATTCTTGTTGTAGGAATGGTAACGAGCTTGTTGTGGGTATTTTGCTCATAATGTTACTCATTCCCACAGGTTTCGCACTCACACCAAAAACCTCCTCTCAAACAGCTTGCAGGTACCAAATTAAGTTCTTTTTCATGGCTTATAAACAGTCAAATACACACAGAATTGTCAAAAGGCCTGTCTTGGCGAGTATTCAGGTAAACAGTCGGTTTTGGAACGTAAAAAGAACATGCACATTGTGTAACTGTATATTAGATCTGTGAATTCGCTCTTAAAGTGACAGCAACCTATTTACTGTAGTTCAAAGTTTCAAATAACGCCTCCTTGCACTGTATGTAAGCTATTGCAACAAAATTACAGTTGTAGAGTAACTGAATAAGTAGATACACATTTCATCCTCACATGTACCTGGTCGGGTCGGGAGGCCTCGGTCTGCGACAGGTCGGGCATCGACCGGCTCAACTGCAGAGAGACACGCGTCGTCAGTTACTGATTCACTTCATATACACATCAAAACAATATCGGCTTTGAAGAAAAGTGTCTGTTTTGCAAACTTATTCTGCCTTTTGATTATTACTTGAGTGCCATTCACTTAGTTTTGTTCAGTAACAGTGTTGCTGAGGCACTGACATGAACATTTTTATGAACTAACATTAACAAAGATTAACACTGCTCATGGTTAGTTAATAAATAATTGTAGCAGTGCTCTCACGTGCAGCATGTTAATGAATTGCTCATTGGAGGCAGCAGATCTCTGTGTTCCTGTGATGCCATATGGCGCTCGTGAGGCAGCCGGGGCTGCTGGGATACGTCCAGCACATACCCTCGTTCTGTGTGTTGGGCTGGTTGAAGCTCTCGGGGTGAATGAAGCCGAAGCCCTGCGTGTCTTCAGCGTGCAGCAGGTCCAGGCTGGCGGTGCTGTCGGGCATCAGGGCGTCGTTACCGTAACTGACCCGTACGTCGCTCTGCAGGTTCGCCAGCTGAGCCGACATCTCCTGCTGCTCACGCTGCAACAGCTCTGAGACACACACACACACACACACACACACACCTTCAGACTAATGACCCTTAATAATGTGTGGGAATACTGGTCTATAATAACACAATGTTGGCATAATAATTGTTAATAATTGTTCACTCAAAAACGACAATGAGGATTTATTATATTTTTTTCCTTTTTATTATAATTTACATGATAGTTATGATAGTTTTTCCATTTTCATTCCTTATTTTTTAAATACATTTTTATATAATTATTTTCATAAGTTTTAGTAATTTTGTTGCATTGCATTTAGTTACTTTAGTACTTAGTTAAACTAAAGAAATTCTTTAACAACATTTTAAATATTATAATAATAGTTCTTAATTAATATTTTGAATCAGGTTTTATATTTTTCATTTTAGCTAATGGTTTAGTAATTTTGTGTCATTTTTAATTTTTTTTTTTTTTTTAAACGTCTGTCTATATTATTTTTATTAATTAATTAAAGTTGGAATAACTATCTAAAGACAATTAAAATTCTCCTTATTTTTTGTTTATTAATAAAATTATGTTTATCAATGATAATGTTGCTTGTTTATTTTTATTAAAATTAATTTTATTTTTTGTTATATTATTATTATAATAATAATAATAATAATAATAATAATAATATAATTATAATAACAAAACAATTATTTTTATAAGAATTCTCATGATTATTCCCACTAGATTCATATTATTGTCATTTTTACTGTATTACAGTAAAAAAACAAATGCAATATTTTTAGTCAGAAACAGCATACACTAAATGCAGTAATACAAATAATTACATGTGTAAAAAATTTTATATTTTTATATTTTTTTTAATATTCTTATTACAGTAATGAGAACTAGATTTTTTACCAATTATATTTTAAGTGGGAAAATGTTTTTGTCCTTTGTTATCAGTCAAAAAATAAAGGAAATTATTTTTTTTCGTTAAAAAAAAAAAAAAAAAAATTATATATATATATTAAATATTTTAAATGTAAAATGTTTACATTTTTAGATTTTTTTGTAGTTAAACTTAAAGGCATATTTTGACAATAATAAACTCATTTAGATGTTGAAGGGGAGTTTGATGATGGGCAGAAAACAATGTGGTGAGCAAATGAAAGAGAAACTGCAGACCGCAGAAAGACCGGATTACAGAGGAAACTCCATGCTGATCAGAGCTTTAATTACAGACACACTTAATGACAGATGAGCTGCTGCTGAACGCAGGACTGAAGCCAGACAGCAAGCGGCCGTGGCTCACAGATGGTGCAGTGACGCACGCCACAAATAAACGCCAGTCGATGAGGGGCACGTGAGATCAGACTGTATACAACATCTGACTCTCCACGTCACTCAATCGTTATGTTCAAATGTGAAACAGTTCGTCATCATTCACACTGATGCAGTGATCATGAGCCGTCTGTTTCTATCGTCACAAACTCACCGACTTGGTCCTGGATATCATCAGCGACTCCCGGCACCTTGTACAGCAGCCCGAGAGACTGATTCATCCGCTCCTCGATCACGCGCAGGTGGGTCAGCACCTGAGGTCAGAGGTCAAAGGTCAGCATGTCACTGAGCTTTTCATCTGCTTCAAGATCCAGCTAATCTTCACAAGCTTCAATCAACAGCTTCAATATAAAAAACTAAGTAAACTAGCTTGCTGTCTATGGCCTACATAGGCAACATGTGACTGATTTAAAACGCTCTACATCAGTCAGTTTAATCATTCATCCCAATAGAGTGACGAATAGTTTAATGGTTTATAATATAATATTTCGTAATAGTGTGGTGAAAACAAGTTTTAAATTAAATTAAATGATTAAATTAAATTAAAGTGGTGTGGAGAATGGATGGTTGGAAGGATAAATTAAATAAGAAAACAATAAAATAAAATAAATGTCACCAATTTGGGTTTGAGTGAATTTAGTCAAACACTTGAATTCATAAAATCAAATTAAATTAAAGTGGTGTGGAGAATGGATAAAATAAAATAATAAAAAAAAAAAAAAATAAAATAAATAAAATAAATAAAAAATAATAAAATAAAATAAAATAATAAAATAAAATAAAATAAAATAAATAAAATAAAATAAAATAAAATAAAATAAAATAAAATAAAATAAAATAAAATAAAATAAAATAAAATAAAATAAAATAAAATAAAATAAAATAAAATAAAATAAAATAAAATAAAATAAAATAAAATAAAATATGGTCACCCAAGTTTGGGTGAGAGTGTATTTAATCAAAAACCTGTATTCGTAAAATAATTAAATTAAATCATTAAGTGGTAATTAAAGTGGTGTGAAGAATAGATGGATGAAAAATAATTAAATAATTAATTAAAAAAAATAAAAAATAAAAATATGGTCACCCAGTTTGGGAGTAAGTGTATTTAATCAAAAACTTTTATTCATACAATAATTCAGCAAATCTCAACACATAAATAAATGGTAACACGAGCAGGTCAAAAAATAAGAGAGAAACATCTAGAAACAGCAAGAATCCTGATGTACAAATGAAATATATATGAGAGGCCATATTAAACATTTACATCAAATACTGTATTCAAACCTCAGACACACCGAAACTTAACTTGGTTAACTGCAAAAGCATGATATAAAAATATATATATCTATCTTTATCAGTATTATATTATGTTTAAATCAGTGAGGTTTCATTTGTTTACTTTAGTTAAACGAAAATGAGAAGCATTGATTGCAATAAAAAAAAAATGTTTTTCTAATTTTAGTTCAACATTGTTACGGGGGAATTTTTTTAAATTATTAACATAAAACATACTGTACTTGGGAAAAGCACAAGAACGCTGACTGTCAATAATGCAATATCTTTGCTGGTTATTATGCGTCACAGTGAGCGTCAGAGACACGTACCTGTGGCCGAATCTGTGCGGCCTTCTTGGGGTCGACCATGCGCACGTGTTCGAAGTGTTTGAGCGTGTGCTGTCGGTCCTTCTGCTCGGCGCGCACGTACTTCTTCAGCAGGCTGAACACATGCCGCGGCTGCAGAGAGAGAAGAGGAAGACGGGGAATTAATGCAGAGCACACGGATGCACTTTCTTTCTCCCATTCATAAGTAATATGATTTGTGCATCTATATCCTGCATCCCAATTCACCTACTTATACTACGCCCTAAAAGTATGTACGGCTTTTGTGAAGAAAAAGTGTGTGGCAGAAGAGCAGACAAGCTTTGGACAAACTACTTCATCATAATGGAGTCTTTTACGGACCGTTAGTTACGTGAATCCTGTCACTGTTTAAACTGCCCTGTCAATCATCTTGACAGTTAAAATCCTCCATTTCTATATCAGAATTAAGTGTGTAAATTTAAATCTCAATGCAAACTAAAAACAAGAATTAACTAAAAAAAAAAAATTTTTTTTGTACCCGGGGCGGATCGGCCTGCAGGGCGGACAGGTAGCTCTCGAGGGCCAGACGCCGGCGGTCGTTCAGCAGCGCCTCCACACGCGCCATGTGTGTCTCCACCAGCTGCTGACGCTCGCTGGCCGCCTCCTGCTCCAGCGCCTCCACCTTCTCCTGGAAGTGCTGCGGGCATACGGACAATTAAGCAAAGCCTCATGGAAAAACAAAACATACTAAAATAGAGTGCATTAGCGCCCCATTTCTCAGTACTTTTTCCATTCATTTCTCCCTAAACAAGTCTTGGTTAAAGGGGCTACGAGGAGGCAATCAGCTACGAGGAGAATCACAACACTAAAAACTTTGATTTGAAGCAAAAAAAATGTGTTTAAAAATCAGACAAAAATCCAAAAGTTACAAGACTGTGAACTTAACTTCAGTGAGGGAAAGAACTACAATCCCATGAAGCATTGCGAACAGCGTAATCAAATTAAAAATGATGGAGAAATATAAAACTACTCATTTAAAAATGTTAATTATATATATAAACTAGGGCTAATTAACGCGTTAATTAGATTAATTAATTACGGAAAAAATAATGCATTAAAATTAACGCATTTAGATTCTAGAAAAAAGCAGATTCTGAATTAACTTTTTGAAATGTTTATTTGATGCTTTACACAATAACGACTTCAAATAATCTTCTGGGGGTAATTTAGATTAGATTAAATTAGGTTAATTAATCGCCACATCATGTAATTAATTAGATTAAAAATTTTAAATAGCTTGACAGCCCTAATATGAACAATACAAAAAAAAAAAAAAAAAATGTTAATTGCAAAATATGCATCTGTATATACAAATATTTAAGTATTTTGAGAGTGTAGGGAGAATCGATTACATCATTCGCAGTGCTTCATGAAAGTGGGCGGAGCTAAAGAGCTGTGTTTCGTTTGCTCGGTCTCTCTGATTGGTGGAATTTCCTGTACAGCATCATGGGTAATGTAGTTTACACTAGGAATTCCACTGATAATTTCAAGCGATTATTTTAAAACTAAGTTGAAAAATGCTGGCTGACATCTTCAACAGAGGCAAATACCATCGATTAACAACCTCGCAGCTCACAGTAGGGCTGACTTTAACGGTTTATAACTTAAATGTTAAAAATCAGTTCCCCTATGGAGAAAATTGTTGTTACGAACTATAAGCCTGAGGATGGGAAATTCCCATGTGATGAATTCCTGGTAAATTATTGTTTTAAGGACTTAACTGACCTGGATCACGGCCTTCTTGTCATTGCGCGGTAAACTCTTCGCCTGTCTCTCGGCCTCTTCCCATTCCCTCATCACCTACAGAACAAAATCACATGACATTTACCCTCCATCATGCAATATTAAATGCCATATTTCTATAGAAACATCTTCATTCACACACATTATATAGTAAAGTTTGGGGTTAGTAGGATTTTTTTTTTAAGTCTGCATTTATTTTGATCAAAAATATTGTGAAATATTATTACAATTTAAAGTAATTGTTTTCTATGTGAATATATAGTAAAATAGAATTTATATCCAGTGATCAAAGCTGAATTTTCAGCAGTCTTCAGTGTCACATGATCCTTCAGAAATCATTCTAATATGATGATTCGCTGCTCAAGAAACATTTATGATCATTATCATTATAAATGTCACATTTGATCCATTTAATGCGTCCTCGCTGCAATGAAAGCATGAATTTCCCTGCGTGTCGAACCTGAGACATGCGCTCGCGGTGTTTGGCCTCCAGACTCTCTTTGGCCTTCAGGAAATGAGTGTGTTCGTTCTCGTCTGCCGGAGTCTCCAGGTATCGGTCCACTGCGTCTGGAGGGCTGGAGGAGGGAGTCGGCACTGCGGATCGGAAAGAAAGACGCTTTTATATTTGTCTTTAAGTTAAGCTATAATCTCTGTAATGTGTCTGTTTATTCATACACTATAAAATAATGCTGTTGTAAATGATTCACATCTCAAACAAGCAACAGAAGCCAACCTGAAATGGCTTGACAAGCACAATTTTTTATCTCTTGGTGATGCATTACTTACCATATCAAAAGACTTGACTGAAAGCATGACTTAAAAGACACTTACTTATGTCTAAACAGCATTTGACAGATAAAGTCATGAAGAGAGAAGCAAGGAAGTTCAAGGTTTGTAGTGAAGTCATTGAGATAAACGATTTTATGCATGCAAATGAAAAACACACTTCAGTCTCACAAAATTAGTTGAAGAATCTGAGTTCTCTCAGTGAGGAGATCAGAGTTAATCAGCAGCCAAAGCCATAATTAACACACACACACACACAGAAAGTGTGACAATAACACACGTGTGTGTGAGAAAGAGTGAAAGTGAAAACGCCCGTGAGAAACTGACAGTCAGTGCAGATCAGCAGGAGTCTCATACTGAAGGAATAATTCAGCTAAAATTAATTCACTCGCCATCATGTCCTTCCAAACCCGTGTGACTTTACTTCTTCAGTGAAACACAAATGAAGATGTTTAGCAGGACATTCGTGCTGCTCAGTGACTATCAAGCTCCAAAATTAACAAAAAAGCACCAGAAAAGCCTTGTGAAAAAGACTGGAAATAATATACTGATTGTAATATTTTTAGACACTTTATTGCATGTTAACTGCAATTAACTTGTTAAACATCTCGTTGCGTTTCGCTGAAGAAAGCAAGACATTTAATAAGTGCGAGTGAATGGAGTGTTAGTGGCACACGTGGCGGTTCTGTCGGTGACTTACACACGCTGCTGCAGACAGACAGACAGTACTCCTCCGACTCAAAGTTATTGCGGTTTCCTCCGCAGCCTCCGTAGATGAAGGGCGCACAGCGGCCCTCCTCGCGCACAAAATACCAGCGGGGCAACATGGCCCTGCAGGGGCCCGTCTCTGCGCTCGCAAAGCACACCTCTGACGGGACACACACACGCAGACACGCATGAAGAGCAGCGTCTGACGACATGAGAACTAGTGGTCGATCCGATATATCGATATTTGGCTGTTTTTAATTATCTGCATCTGTTTTGCCAGCGTGCAGGACTTTTATTTTGAAAGCATTGTGAATGGCAGCGCCTGAGTGTCTTCAAGAGTTTACGGTCTCTGTTTAACAGATCTGTCTAATAAATGTGACTTTAATTTTGACATAATGCAGGACTTTTATTTTGAAAGCATTGTGAATTGCAGTGCCCGAGTGTCTTCAAGAGTTTACGGTCTCTGTATAACAGATCTGTCTAATAAATGTGACTTTAATTTTGACATAATGCAGGACTTTTATTTTATTTTGAAAGCATTGTGAATTGCAGTGCCCGAGTGTCTTCAAGAGTTTACGGTCTCTGTATAACAGATCTGTCTAATAAATGTGACTTTAATTTTGACATATGCAGGACTTTTATTTTGAAAGCATTGTGAATGGCAGCGCCCGAGTGTCTTCAAGAGTTTACGGTCTCTGTATAACAGATCTGTCTAATAAATGTGACTTTAATTTTGACATAATGCAGGACTTTTATTTTGAAAGCATTGTGAATTGCAGTGCCTGAGTGTCTTCAAGAGTTTACGGTCTCTGTATAACAGATCTGTCTAATAAATGTGACTTTAATTTTGACATAATGCAGGACTTTTATTTTGAAAGCATTGTGAATTGCAGTGCCCGAGTGTCTTCAAGAGTTTACGGTCTCTGTATAACAGATCTGTCTAATAAATGTGACTTTAATTTTGACATAATGCAGGACTTTTATTTTATTTTGAAAGCATTGTGAATTGCAGTGCCCGAGTGTCTTCAAGAGTTTACGGTCTCTGTATAACAGATCTGTCTAATAAATGTGACTTTAATTTTGACATATGCAGGACTTTTATTTTGAAAGCATTGTGAATGGCAGCGCCCGAGTGTCTTCAAGAGTTTACGGTCTCTGTATAACAGATCTGTCTAATAAATGTGACTTTAATTTTGACATAATGCAGGACTTTTATTTTGAAAGCATTGTGAATTGCAGTGCCCGAGTGTCTTCAAGAGTTTACGGTCTCTGTATAACAGATCTGTCTAATAAATGTGACTTTAATTTTGACATAATGCAGGACTTTTATTTTGAAAGCATTGTGAATGGCAGCGCCTGAGTGTCTTCAAGAGTTTACGGTCTCTGTATAACAGATCTGTCTAATAAATGTGACTTTAATTTTGACATAATGCAGGACTTTTATTTTGAAAGCATTGTGAATTGCAGTGCCCGAGTGTCTTCAAGAGTTTACGGTCTCTGTATAACAGATCTGTCTAATAAATGTGACTTTAATTTTGACATATGCAGGACTTTTATTTTGAAAGCATTGTGAATTGCAGCGCCCGAGTGTCTTCAAGAGTTTACGGTCTCTGTATAACAGATCTGTCTAATAAATGTGACTTTAATTTTGACATAATGCAGGACTTTTATTTTGAAAGCATTGTGAATTGCAGTGCCCGAGTGTCTTCAAGAGTTTACGGTCTCTGTATAACAGATCTGTCTAATAAATGTGACTTTAATTTTGACATAATGCAGGACTTTTATTTTGAAAGCATTGTGAATTGCAGTGCCCGAGTGTCTTCAAGAGTTTACGGTCTCTGTATAACAGATCTGTCTAATAAATGTGACTTTAATTTTGACATATGCAGGACTTTTATTTTGAAAGCATTGTGAATGGCAGCGCCTGAGTGTCTTCAAGAGTTTACGGTCTCTGTATAACAGATCTGTCTAATAAATGTGACTTTAATTTTGACATAATGCAGGACTTTTATTTTGAAAGCATTGTGAATTGCAGTGCCCGAGTGTCTTCAAGAGTTTACGGTCTCTGTATAACAGATCTGTCTAATAAATGTGACTTTAATTTTGACATATGCAGGACTTTTATTTTGAAAGCATTGTGAATGGCAGCGCCTGAGTGTCTTCAAGAGTTTACGGTCTCTGTATAACAGATCTGTCTAATAAATGTGACTTTAATTTTGACATAATGCAGGACTTTTATTTTGAAAGCATTGTGAATTGCAGTGCCCGAGTGTCTTCAAGAGTTTACGGTCTCTGTATAACAGTTCTGTCTAATAAAATGATGTGACTTATTTTGACATAATGCAGGACTTTTATTTTGAAAGCGTTGTGAAAGCCTGCATTCAGAAGCATTCGTGAATCACATCTGTGCGATATCGCTCGACCACTAGTGAGAACAGCATGTGACTGGATGCGCACGCTCACCTCGCACCACCTCCTCCACCGACTCGGTTGTCGTGGTCGTGGTGGTCGTCATGGCAACGCTTGTGCTCTGGCCGATGTCGCGGCGCTCGTCGATGACCTCATCATCTTCCTCCTCCTTTTCGTCCTCATCTCCGTCTCCATCTTGGTCGTTGTCCACGGCCTCGTCCACTTCCTCGTCCGGATCCTCGTCATCCTCTACAACAGCGGGTTCAGCGTCTGCAGCGTCTGCGTCTCGAGTCATGCTGCAGGAAAACAACATCAAAATGCACTTGATTCGTCAAAAAGCATCTCTATAATCCTGCATTGTAATACTGTCATATAGAGACACCGTCACCATTCAGTCAGAGGGGAAAAGTCCCATCCTTCATCTTATTATTTAATAGGCTTTCTTACTTGGAGAAACATGACCTCATGTTCAGACATGTTAAAAATGCTAACTAATTATTAAAACATAATAAAAACAAGTCAAAATGTGCTAGCATCATGTTAACAACACGCAAAATCATGTTAGCATAGCCTACGTGTGTTAAAACATGATAAGAACATGCTAAAGACATGTTAACACACGCTAGCAATATCTAGGGAAACGTTAGCATCATGGTAACGAAATGTTAATTGTGTTAACATTATGATAAACATATTAGGATCTTGCTAAAACATGCAAGCAACATGCTAATTGTGTTATAATGCTAACAACATGATAATCCTGCTAACATGAAGCTAGCAACATGCTGTGTTAATATAGTGCTAATAACATGGTAATCATGCTATCATCTTGTTAGAACCCTAACCGTGTTAGTATCATATAATCGCAATGTTAGTTGTGTTAACATCAAGCTAACAACATGTTAATTGTGTTAACATCATGCTAATCATGTGATCTTGTTAAAAACATGATATCAACATGCTAATCATGTTAACAGCGTCTTGCTACATGTGTTAAAACATACTAGCAACATCTAGAAGCATTAAAAAATGCTAACATGTTAACGAAATGCCAATCATGTTAACATTATGATAAACATATTAGCATCTTGCTAAAACATGTAAGCAACATCCTAGTTGTGTTAACATCATGCTAATAACATGCTAATCATGTTATCACCTTGCTAAAAACATGATAACAACATGCTAATCATGTTAACATCATACAATTGTGTTAACATTATGTTAGCAAACATGCTACTTGTGTTAACATCAAACTAACAACATGCTAATCATGTTAGAATCATACAGTCACCATGCTAACTGTGTTAACATTATGTTAGCAACATGCCAGCAAAATGCTAATCATGTCTGCATTATGCTAGCAACATACTGTGTTATATATTATATATTTTATTTATATTTCTTTTGCCTTTGTACTCATGTATTCATCAGGGACAGTACATATAATCAACACTCTGTGATCTAAATGTGCCAGATTTAGCTAAAACTGCTTATTTTTATGACTAACAACATGGACATCTCCTCTAGTGGTCTAGTGCCTGAATGTTTCGCCAATCATTATTACATATTTGGGTCTTTCGCGACCCGGATCAATATCTAACACTAAATGCTGCAGTAATATAAAACTCTATTTTATTCTTTTGTAATTATTAAAATACCAGTAAAGCAAGGTGGAAGGGTAACAGATTGAGGAATACAAAGAAGGTTGATGTCTAACTGTAAAAAATGGGTAGTGAATGAAGGTGTGCGTTTAAGGGTTAATGCAACATTTCTTATCAGGCACCAAATAGGATCTCTGAGCCAGTAAAATGTTTTAGGGGTCATAGAGGATCATGATGTACCTGTTCTCGCTGTAGTCGGTCTCCGCTCCTCCCCACCACACATCAGAATCATCCTCCTCCACCGCAGCGCTGTCCGACTCCTTCTCCGCTTCTGCAGGGCAGCAGACAAACTCAACGCCACGGAAGCGGTCGATACCGCACGGCAACAGCATCCCATAATCATGGAGATTCATGCTACGGTCGCCGCAAGACTGTGGAGAGAGACGCATTAGACTGAATCAGCGGCAACAGTTAATGTAAGTTAATGTAATAGATCATCTCCTGGTATGAACAGATGTCATTTTGCTCACTGTTTCTCCAGTAAGAGTGCACGTGTGGTTTGACCTCATATAATCTGTACAACACTGATGAATTAATTGTGTGTTGTGTGGTTTCTGACCTCTTTGGCAACGGTGTGCCAGTGCAGGTGACTCTCACACATGTCCATGCGCTCCTGGTGCAGGAACTTACACTTGTCAGGAACCAGCAGAGCGTCGCTCACAAACTCACCCACTGACAGAGAGAGCAACGGCACATGATGAGCACAGAGAGGACGTGATGATGAACAACACACAGCATGTGACCGAACTCACTCACCCAGGCAGCGGTAGGGCACCACGATGTGCATGTGACTGCGGCACTGCTTGCGGCCCTTCTTGCACCAGTCCCAGATATTGACGGGCTGGTTGGCCTCCACCACGTTCGTGATCTGAAGCTCTGGATACACCTGAACATGACCGATGAGACACTCATGCTTAGTGCTTTTTATATATGATGGATTCAGAACATATGCACTTTATTGTCTGTCTATCTGTACCTCCTGGCAGTACTGCAAGATTCCCTCTTTTGTTCCGATGCAGCTCTTGGTTCCAGACGGATCGGGTTCCCATTTTCCGGTCTGAACGTTGATGTGCATGTTGAGTTTCCCGCAGAACATGGCGACCTGCGGCTCGGCCAGCAGTCCGGTACTGGAGTCTGACGGCACCTGCGAGCAGAACAAAACCACAACTGTCACCAAACTGAAACATCTGCAGCCTTAAAGGGGACCCCCTTTCACAAGATGTATTATAAGTCTCTGGTGTCTCCAGAATGTGTCTGTAAAGTTTCAGCTCAAAATACCCCACAGATCATTTAGTAACAACTTGTTAAATTTGCCCCTATTTCGGTGTGAGCAAAAACACGCCGTTTTTGTGTGTGTCCCTTAAAATGCAAATGAGCTGCTGCTCCCGGCCCCCTTTCCAGAAGAGGGCGGAGCTTTAACAGCTCACGCTTCGGTTGCTCAACAACAACAAAGCTGGAGAATCTCACGCAGACAAAATGACGAAAGTGTTCAGCCGTACATTGTTCAAACCGGAGTCGACACTGATGGAGAGACTCAGTTACAACTTTTAGACGTTTCTGAATGGTTAGTGGATAAATTTATGTTGATTTGACTCATCGACTAGCATGTGCCGTCATGTTAATCTTTTGTACAAATTGAGCGTTGGATTGACCCTTTGTGAAGAAGTCCAGTGTAAAATGACGGCATCAGCAGCACTCTACTACAACAACTCTTCCTCTTCTCTAAAGCAGCCCAACATGGCCTCGCCCCCTTTGTTGCATGTTCTCGGGGGCGGGGATTATGTAAATTTTAGGGTTTGTGATGTCACCAACCTGGGAAGAAGCTTGTTGTAGTCCCTACCAGCCATTTAAAAAGCGATTTCTGTAAATGAAAATATCTCCCTTTGCAATGAACTTTGAGAGTCGTAACTTTGCAGATGTTGTTTATGATCAAGCAGCAACATTACACACTAACTAAAGTTAAATCAATCAAGATTCCCTTTAAAATCAGAGATATAAAAGGCCTGACAAGGAACGAATTCAAAGTCCGTTCCCACCACCAGTGAAGGTCAGGTTTAGTACAGAAGGTGGATTAGGATGGAGCCAAAACACCAGGATTGGCCTGATATAACGGCAGAACGTCGTGTCGAACCTTGACGACGCAAAGAGCTGCATGTTTTTTTATCAGCTCTCAGTACGTTACCAAGTAAACACTGCCTCACGACTGATTAAATCAACTCTTCCTGGGTCACAACAGGTCAGTAAACGATTACTCAGTGAGGAGAAATCCATCCATCAACACAGATTTAAACAAACTACC
>CM074436.1:920000-930000 GCA_037101425.1 Elopichthys bambusa | reverse complement strand
GATTTTCTCAGCTTTTTGCCATTTTACCTACATTCAAAAATGCTGCTGCTGGCTTTTTTTTTTTTGCTAATGTTCCCATTAAGTTATGGAAACGTTATTTCTGAATGATAACCGTTAAAGGGGACCTATTATGCCCCTTTCACAAGATGTAATATAAGTCTCTGGTGTCCCCAGAATGTATCCGAAGTTTCAGCTCAAAATACCCCACAGATCATTTATTATAGCTTGTCAAATTTCCCCATATTTGGGTGTGAGCAAAAACACACCGTTTTTGTGTGTGTCCCTTTAAATGCAAATGAGCTGCTGCTCCGGTCCCCCTTTCCAGAAGAGGGCGGAGCTTTAACAGCTCACGCTTCGGTCGCTCAACAACAACAAAGCTGGAGAATCTCACGCAGACAAAATGAGGATTGTCAGTAACGGTGTTCAGCCTTACATTGTTTCGACACTGATGGAGAGACTCAGGAAGAAGTTACAACTTTTAGACGTTTCTGAATGGTTAGTGGATAAATTTATGTAGTTGCTGTGGAGTTGATTCAACTCATCCACTAGCATGTGCCGTCATGTTAATCTTTTGTGCAAAACCCGTATGGACGCCCACTATACATAGCGTACCTGTTTGCCAAACAGAACCATACACACCTGGCTAACGTTTATGATTGCTATCAAATGCTGTAAATGGTCTAATATTTTTTCCAAAATATCGCTTGGACAGAAAACCTCCTTTTTTAGCAATCAAGCTTTCCAGGGTCAACCTGCAGGCTATCCAAGCTAACGAGACTCTAAATAGTCTGCGCAGCCAACGACAGAACAGTTAGCATGCACTCATAAATGCGTTACTGAATTGAAATAAAACGAGATGCAGGCAGTGGAATGGGGGGAAAAAAGCAAAGTTATTAAACGCGCGTTGGACTTTTTTTAATTTAACCGCCATATTTGTAGAATGCCGTTTCATGAGCGAGACGCTGCAAAAGACGCAAGACATAAGCGTGACAGCCAAACATGTCTGCCAAACATAAAAACAGTAAGAAAAAAAATAGCGCAATGGAATAAAAAAAACCTGTAAAGAACTACTACTGTATATTTGATATTTTTTATGTTATCATGATGGTGACGGACTGAAACGTGGTGTTATTTTCTGTTTTTACAAACCATTTACTGTTATTTATTGACATTACTTTTTGGCTAAGAAATATTTAGCATTTTTCTCATTTTATATTATTTAAGAGTATATAGGATATGTTTTTTTAACCAGATTTAAATTTCTTTCTGCAAACATTATGAGAATGTTACTTTTGAATGTTCTCTGAACATTCCGAAACAAGTAGTTACATTTAAAAAAATGTTACATGAACGTCCAATAGAAGGTGTCAGGAAAGTTCCATGAACAACGTTCTGAGAACATTATTACAGACCAGATCATTTTGATTAACGTTACTGGAAGAACGTGTGTTCATAACCTTTCCTGTTAGCTGGGATGTGGTATGATTTATAATAAATCAGATTCCATTTATTTAACAGCAACACAGTGATTGTGCCAGGGTTATCTATAGATGATAATTTGCATCTGCGACTCAAATCAGAATAAGCAATAATCAGGACGACAACACCAGCTGTTATTTGCATAGAGCTTTTCACAATACAAATCGTTTCAAAGCAGCTTTACAGAAAGGGCACCTTTTTTTGTAATATTAATTTCCCATGAAACAACGGGTGCAGCACCTGTACTAGCACCACGCATGGACGTCAAGGTTACCGCATCATTAACCCTCCTCTGGGACGAAGCTGCGGCGTCACGCGGGACTGTGCTAATCACGCTTCCGTATTGCGGTGGCTGTGAAGGTCAGAGGTCAAATCTAACCACTAGAAACATCTGTCATATGATATGGATGTGTAATTCGCAGCACTCTCATTATTAACAACCCTCCATGGGGCTGTTACCATGGCGACAGGTGCACTGGGGCATATATGCGCTTCCCGTGGATTTTAAACCGGCCCCGTCCAACTAACAGGGCATAAATCTCATGAATCAATTCATCATTACTGGGAGGAAGGGCTGCAAGACGAAATCATTTACGCATTTGCTCTAAAAATCACTTAACGCAAGAAAATAGAGTAAAAAAGTATTATTTATACTTTTATTTTTGCATTTTATACATTTCTAACAACACACGTTTTGAATATAGCTCATCAAGACTATGAATCGTTGATGATGAATCATATTTATTCATTTCGATTTACATGCACCATTATTTATATTTCACACATTTTAATATATGAAAAATTCCACAGGGAGACTTTTGATAACATTTCTGAGTGATAAACAAACTGATTCACTGAAATCGAACTATTTTTCCCAAAAAAATTTTACAGTGTATCGTCCTCTCATCACAGATCAAAGGATCTCTGTGAAACTAGTCCAACGCACAGCAAATAAATGCATTCAAATCAGTGAGATATATCGGCACAAAAATATATATCATGAATATTTGATGCGTGTCGGCAAAGCACAAACTCATCCTGATTATTCAAGAAGCTGTTGTGTTGGCCATCAGCATCGCTCACCTGCTGACACACCACGATACAGCCAACAAAGCCGCGCATTCAATGTTCAAACCCGCCGGTCATCTCAAAACCGGCTCTGAATGCCTGCCATACCAGTGTGAGTCACGTGACCTACCAGATCTATAGTTTTGAATAAAAGCGGATGACGACAGCGGCTAATTGGAGCACAAACAACAGAGAACATGCGATACGGTGTTTTATACGAGGAGGTACAGATGAAAACAAAGACAACTCTGTCCTTGCAGCAGTTTTGTATTACAGTATTTGTGATGGTTATTATACACAATGATATTATTTGGCCCTTAACCATCACTCAAAACGTTCACAGAAGAGCTGTATGGGGAAAACAGGCCATGACTGACAACTAGATTTGGACTGTATTTTACTTTTTTTTGGTTGAAACAATGGTTCCTCTTTATTTTAGCCTTTTCAGAAAACTACATAAACGTTGAGATGCTTATTAAATATGGTCAACAGGCAGAAGAACACATCATTTTTCAGCTATATTGGCCAATACTATAGTATAGACAGGACACGTCCTCGTCACAGTCTGTCTGTTTTAACATTTGCAAACGAACATCTGTCGAACCTCCATTTCTCCAGACCTTTTGGTGGCAAGACCAACAAAACTCTAAACCACCAAATGTGAAAGCAATTAAACACACTGTTAAATGCAGTTTAGTACGATCCCTAATGCAAATCAATATCTCACAACAACCTCAAAAACAACTTCATGTGCTTTAGATCAAGCTAATGTTGTTTACATGACATTGTTTAATAAAGAGCTTCATTCTAAACGCCTTTAAAAAGAACTGATGGATGGATGGGTTTTTTTTTATACAATATTCATAATGGTATTGACGTAGTTGTACTCCAAGAATACCATGGTATATGGCCAAAAAAACTACCACAGTAGCTTGTTATAATATCCTTTGAAAGTCTGGAAATGTGTTGAGAATACAGTGGAGGCACACAACTGACTGTGGTGTGGAAGATTACAGGCTTAGAGCAGCGCAAAAACAATGGTGTCTTAAAGTAAAAATAAACTTAAACTGGTTGTTAGCGTTTAAAAATAGCATGTTCCTCGAAACACAACGTAGCTGCAGTTTCATCTAGATTCTCTATCCTCTTGAACAGATAAAACCAGCCTAACCTGGTTGACTGGTTTTAGCTGGTCTTCCAGCCTGGTCTGGTTTTAGAAGGGTTTTGACCAGTGTTGCCAAGTCTGCGGTTTTCCCGTGGAATTGGGCTACTTTATCACTGTTGCCGCGGGTTGTTTTTCATGTCTGCGGGTTGAAGAGACCCCAAATAACATGATATTTAGCTTCTGGAATGCAAATTTTACCAGGGGAACCCAGCCAAAAACGCGTATTTTACCCCCCCAAAACGAAATTGGGCTAGTTTTGAGTAGCAACTAGGTGGGTTTTGTTGTGAAAACCTGGCAACAACTTCTTTAGCTGGTTTGACCACCTTAAACCAGCCAAGACCAGCAAACCAGAGCAAAAACAATGGTGGCTTAAAGTAAAAATAAACTTAAACCGATTGTTAGCGTTTAAAAATAGCGCGTTCCTCGAAAACAATGTAGCTGCGGTTTTGTCCAGATTCTCTATCATCTTGAACAGCCTAAACTGGTTGACTGGTTTTAGCTGGTCTGGTTTTAGAGTGGTTTTGACCAGTGTTGCCAAGTCTGCAGTTTTCCCACAGAGTTGGGCTATTTTAACACTGTTGTTTTTCATGTCCACAGGTTGAAGCGAACCAAAATAACATGATATTTAGCTCCCGGAATGCAAATTTTACCAGAGGAACCCCGACAAAAATGCGGCTTTTACCTGCCGGAACACGATTTTTTTTACCGGGGACCCCCGAATTGGGCTAGTTTTGAGTAGCAATTGGGCGGGTTTTTATTGTGAAAACCTGGCAACCCTGGTTTTGACCACCTTAAACCAGCAAACCAACATAGGCTGGTCTTTCAGCAGGTAACGGAATGTAACGTAACGTATTTAGCGATATTAACGCTTCAAGCGCAATGAGTCACGTAGCCGAAGGCCGCGAAAACATCAAATGCACCCGACGTCATAAAAATAATTATCTCTACACGCACCCAACATGGTTGATTTACTCGAAGAAACATGAAGGAACAGTGAATCATAATTTGGAATCAATCCTGACTTTCAATTCCAGGTTATTATCCGATTTAATTTGATTCCTAGAGGATTCGTGTTTAAACCCATTATGATCCCGGTGTTGTTTGATCCCAACCCAACAGGCCACCCCTCCATTAACTATCTGGATCTACACCAAAACAGAGTCGAAAAATAAAATATGTAAAGCTTTTAATATGTGATGATGTCACATTATGTTCATAAAGACGCGACCGCAGCAGATTTAAACGATCTAAAGGTTTATATCACCTTCAGCATGACAGTTCGCTTATTAATATTAATTAGTGGATCTGTTACACAGTATTTCTGGATGTCGGACATAAAATATCGCTCATTTAACAGCGCGCGATACATTCCGCGTACGCAGCGATTAAATCAATCGCGAGAAATTCCCGATGTGACCGGAAAAAAAAATTACACACCAATCGAGCAAACAAAATTCCTTAGGTAATATTATATTACTCAAAAAAACAAATGCATTAGCGTTTAATATTTAACCTCTTCTGACCGAAAGAAACATCGCCGCGATGTTTGGTATCGAAACGTACAGTCGCTGCTGTTTTCAGTATCGTTGTTCTGGTGTATCCAACACTGTGATGATGGTTACATTGAACAGACTGGTTACACTGATGGTCACATTGATCAGCGTCGCTACGATCTTTTGTCGATTTCTTACCTCCACAGCGATCGTCGACGTCGCGATCATCAGTAATATGAAAACCTCTCGACACCCCATTCTGCTCCTCTTCTCTGTGTTTCCAACAAACAGCGCTGGTTTTATCGAGTAAATATCCGTTTGGTGTAAAATGTCGGTGCGGTTCGCGTCGACTCCCAGAAGAATGCGATGCGCCTGCGATGGCGAGTCAGAACAGCGCGTCATCTGACGTGGGAATGAATGTACGGGAGGGGGAGCAGAATGCCGCCTTACACTTAAAATACTGCAAACTAGGGTTAAAATCAAAGGGAACACTTCTTTTAATTTAAACACTGTTATTTCCTACACTTACATTTCTGAATTTTATACATTGACATAATTTATTATTGTTGTTTATTTTAGCTTGTTCGGTTGCTGCTTGCCTGAAACATACATTTTATAAGTATTAATACATTTTATATATAAATATATTAATAACGAAAATATGTTACTCTCTCAATCAACTTTTTGTTATTTCTTTATTATTTCAAATATAAGCTTTTTTTTTCTTAGCTATTTACTATACCTTATGTCGTTATTGCTCATCTAATACATGCATTTTATTTCACATTTGTAAAAAAATAAATAAATAAAGGCATTAAATGTCTTACATATGCAGTGCAGAACACTTCTGTTATTTGCTGCCCCCGTGTGGACGTTCAGAGGGTTTCTGAAATGAAATCTATTTGTATTTTAATGTAGTTTCTTGGCTGTATGTGAAAATTAGCCACAATGAATAAAACATAACAAATTGTGTGATAGCAATAGCATATATGTGCATCACCTTGCAAAAAAAGAGCATACAGACTTTTATTATGAAAGGTAAAGACTGACATAAGAATAAAATTACGATAATTCTGACAAACTACAAATACATACAAGTTGCCCTATTCATAACCCTATTATTATTTCCTCAGTGGATTAATCAAGACACACTGTAGGTATGAGAACATAATGTTACTCTGTAAAACATATAAAGTTTATTCCCATATTAACAGTTCATTTCACTGTGTTTTCATTTGCATTACAAGAAATTAACACTGATTTTGAACAAACTGCATCACATTTACCGAATGTGATGGTTTATAGGCCTGTCCTGGTCTCACGCTGCTTGAAATAACTTTTATTAAAGTTCATTAGATTTGTGAGACCATAAATGTCCATTCATTGCATTAATAATAATAATAAAAAAATATTCAAAGCATCTGCGGTCGAAATCCCCTGCTTTATTCCCAGAGCGCTGGTCTTGTGTTGTGCAGGGATTTTGTGCAATTCCGAGAGCAACCATCTTCATCATCGGCAACAGAATAAGGACTCGAACGCAAGGCTCATTTCCAGCTGTCGCCTGGATAGGGTGGAGGCGGAGAGTAGTTTGCCGCTCTGGGTGGAGTCGGTGTGTACGGAGGCGGCCGCAGATCAGGAGGATACATCTCACAATCATAGCTGTATGGAGGTGGAGGGCCTGTGAAAGAAAAAGACAGAACTGGAAATAAATGTTGCTCTTACTGGAGTGACCAGAAGGAGGCCTTTATAGGCACTTCCTGTCCAGTTAAGCTATGAAAATGTTATGTTGGCTTGTCAGCTTCTTCTTCTTCTGAGACTAAATTTTATACAGTATCTCCTAGAGCTTTCAAGCTACAACCACCAAACTTGGCTCAGACCTTTAGACTGTTCTTCTTTTCATAAACCAGGCGATCAAATCTACGAAAAATCCCATAAACTTCCATTGAGGGGGTCAAAACTTTCGTACAATAAGACTATTTAAGCTATCACTAGCAAAGATTAACGACTATCCTAGGACAACATGCTAAATCATGCTAGCAACATGCTAACACTGTACTAAATTATGTTAGCAACATGCTAGTAACACATGCAAGATAATTCATGCTAACATTGTGCTAATCAGAGGGGTATTGCACAAAAGCAAGATAAGGGATTAAGCTGGGATTTTCCAGTTATCCTGGCTGAATTTAGCCCTGACTTAGTTGCATGAAAGCAGGCTAAATTTATTCTTTGCAGCTAGCCTGCTAATTCCGCTGTCAATCCTACTAGAAATGAATGTGTTTTACAGTCACTCCATGGTCTTCTGTGGTCATTTTAATTATCCTGCATTAAAAATACTAGATATAGTGTCATTCATCTAATTATGGCTACTGTCATTTTACTGTTATTATGAAGACTGCTGTTCATATTGCTGTCAGGGGTTTGATGAATACATACATTATTGCAGTTTGTTTTGATTTAGCCTATCCTTTAATAAAGAATATGTCACTCTTTTTATGTGTACATGCATTTTATATCGGCATTGGTAGCAGTTTATCTTCCCAAATTCTAGTTCCACTTCAGTGGATCAGTAACTCTGTAGTGTACTGGACATTCATGAGAAAGGTAGGAGACCACAATGTTTTTGTAATGTTTTATTTTGCTGTCATCGCTTGGAGCTTTGTAAAGAAAAAATAACGGTGATTAATCCATAGTGTTACAGTCATGGTTCAGACACTATTCATCTAATTTGTAAAAAAAACAAAAACATTTTTCACCAAGTCACTTACCAGCCTGCAAAATGTTCTTGACATGTTTGTTCTTTAAGAAGGATAGATAGGTAAGAGAGATAAAATACATAAACGATTAGATAAAAATAGATCAGTATAGATTAGATAAAATCAATTAGATTAAATAAACTACATCGATAAAATAGATGCGCATAGTGGATAAGTGTTTGCAATTAATCTTCATGATACATTTCCTGAGCAACATGCATGTCCACTGGTCACATTTAATTTGTGGAAATGTAATTATTATATTATACCTATAATTGTTAGGTACACTGTAAGAAGGTACTGATAATTTTCTGCCAGGACATTACCTGTTAAGTCGTAACCCTGAAACACAAAATGCAATGCGTAATTTAAAGCACAGGTAAAACACCTGTGAAAAATTAATATGGATAATTCCTTCATATTGTGCCCTATTTTTATGGAATTTTCTTAGACGCAGTTTTGCGTCATGGCTACGCGATGACTTCACCACGCAATGACATCCCAACGTCAACAAATTGACCCGCCTTTAGCAACTTCCTCTGAAAATTAGTTGGCAACACTGATTATATTCATATGTTTCCATCACGGGTTTTATCCATTTTTGCATCATTGATTCGGTGATCGATCCTGTGGTCTGTTTAAGAATGCCGTGAACGTGCACTTGTCCCATTTATCTAAACCTGGCTTGACATAGCAGCACGTACTCATCCTGGCTCAGCAAACGTGCAACGGCTCTTTTTGTTATTCTGGCTTTCTTAATTCTACTTTTGTGCGATACCCCTCAGGTTAGCAATGTGCTAATCATGCTTACAACATGCTGAAACACGTTAGCGACATGCAAATTCATGCTAGCAATGTCCAAAATTTGCTAGCAACATGCTAAATCGTGCTAGCAGTGTGGTAATTCATGTTAACAAAGTGTTAAAACATGCTAGCAATGCGTTACAACATACTAACAACAGGCTAAAACATACTAGCAACATGCTAAAACTTACAGTGAAACCACAAAGTATTCACAACGCTTGACTTTTTCCACATTTTGTGATGTTACAGCCAAAATTTAATCCCAAAATGGATTAAATTAATTTTTTTTCCTCAGAATTCTACAAACAATACCCCATAATGACAAGGTGAAAGAAGGTTGTTTGAAATCTTTGCAAATCACATGTACATAAGCATTTGCCATGACACTCAAAATTGAGTTTAGGTGCATCCCGTTTCCACTGATCATCCTTGAGATGTTTCTGCAACTTGATTGGAGTCCACCTGTGGTAAATTCAGTTGATTGGACATGATTTGGAAAGGGACACACCTGTCTATATAAGGTCCCACAGTTAACAGTGCATGTCAGAGCACAAACCAAGCCATGAAGTCCAAGGAATTGTCTGTAGACCTCCGAGACGGGGTTGTATCGAGGCACATATCTGGGGAAGGGTACAGAAAAATTTCTGCAGCATTGAAGGTCCCAATGAGCACAGTGGCCATCATCCGTAAATGGAAGAAGTTTGGAACCACCAGGACTCTTCGTAGAGCGGGCCGCCCGGCCAAACTGAGCGATCAGGGAAGAAGGGCATTAGCCAAGGAGGTGACCAAGAACCCGATGGAGTGTTCTCCAGTGTCCTTCCAGAAGAACAACCATCTCTGCAGCACTCCACCAATCACGCCTGGTAGAGTGGCCAAACGGAAGCCACTCCTCAGTAAAAGGCACATGACAGCCCGCCTGGAGGACTCTCATGCAATGAGATCAACAAAGATTGAACTCTTTGGCCTGAATAGCAAGCGTCATGTCAGGAAGACCTCATCACCTGGCTAATACCATCCCTACAGTGAAGCATGGTGGTGGCAGCATCATGCTCTGGGGCAGGAACTGGGAGACTAGTCAAGATCGAGAGAAAGATGAATGCAGCAACATACAGAGACTTCCTTGATGAAAACCTGCTCCAGAGCGCTCTGGACCTCAGAATGGGGCGAAGGTTCATCTTCCAACAGGACAATGACCCTAAGCACACATTCTAAGATAACAAAAGGAGTGGCTACGGGAC
>CM074436.1:742500-915000 GCA_037101425.1 Elopichthys bambusa | reverse complement strand
GCATGAGCTTCAGACTGTAATTCGTAGGATTTATAGTTCCAAATCTCCATAATGTATCCATCTTAAGTAGTTGACAAACATATAAGCTAACATTTCCATTAAAGGCACAATATGTAAGATGTTTGGATTCAAATATCCAAAAACCACTAGAACAGTGTTATATATATTTTTTGGCTTGTGTACTTATCCCAAATGTTTCCAAGAATGTTTAAATCCAGAGAAATCATTTTAACCAGGACACGGAGCGTGTGCGTGCGTCGCCTATCAATGACATCGTACCTGCGTTACCTTTTTTTTTTTGTAGAAACCATGGAAACACCAAAGACGCTTTAATATATTATGTGTTTTTATTAGACAGGTGAGCAGCTGATTGGATACATTCATAGACATAAAACTAATCATGTTATATAGCTCAACACAGAAAGTCTTATTGTTTGAATCTCGTTTTCTTGATTTACCGCAAGTACCATGTTTTACCATGTCTAATATCGAACTAGCTTACTGCAGTGTGCAACAAGTCTCTCATAGCAGCCGCCGAGCGAACGCACAGAGTAGGATTATCAGAACTTTCAACATATAAGTGTATGTAATATGATAAACAGTGCTGCGTTACCCCACGTAGGCTACGCTTGACTGGAAGAAGCGGAAACCGTGACTATGGCATAATAAAAGTCCCGCTGCTCTCAAGATGTGTGTGGCATCGTTCCGCACCAATACCCTGCTTCATGCTACAGTAATGTTAATAAATCTTTGATACATTAGCTCATCCATGAATATGATTTCTGCCCGAGTCCCGTCGGATTCTTTTCCACTGGCTGTCAATCAAGGCGTCATCAAGCTATGTGTCTGTTTTGAATGAGTGACCTCTAGCGGCAAAATTTACATATTGTGCCTTTAAGTTATTTGAATGTTCTCTAAATATTCAGTTTTTAAAAAACAAACCAGAAATAGTTTTTTTTTTTTTAAATTGGCTATGCAAATGTTGATGAACATTCCATTTGATCATTTTGCAAACATGTTACTTTTGAATGTTCTCTGAACATTCTGATTCTGAAATAGTAACATTTAAAAAAAATTGTTTTTTGTGTTACTTGTAATAAAGGAAAAATCTTGCATATTACATATTTACATCTTCCTTGTTTCACCCTGTGCAGTTTTCAGACAGTCAGAGATAAAGGTTTTCCGTAGATCATGGTGTTATTTTGGTGAGTGGCTGGTTGAATGTATTATTCAGCAGAAGGCTGGCTTGGGTTGAACGCGCTTCCACTTGAACCACCCTTGTAACATAATGACTAAACCACACAGTGTACTCTTCAATTATTAAAGCTTGTTAAATAACAAAAGACTTCCTCGTTATGACGAGGTGATGTGATTATTACCTGTGCTGCTGAATATGCCAGTCAAGCAAGCTTTCTCTGAACAGCTGTTGGGAGCGCTAATAAATATAACTGAATTAATTTAACTGATTTCATTTGCCTCAGTGAGCTTTCCTTTTGTCTTGTTCCTAATATGAGCAGATAGACTCAGCAGCCTTGCATTAATTATTGTCATGACTAGATCTGGTCATGTTGATGGTCTTTTGACCGCATGTATTTAAATATAATTATATACAATGTGCATACATTTGTGTTCAGACTTTATTAAAGTTGTAAGTTGTAAGTAGAGTAAAAATACTCTATAAGTCCACAGAGTATCTTTGCAATCCCCTGCAGTACCTTCATCAACCGCTAGGAGTCCTCAGAACAGGATTTAGACTCAGCAGCCACACCCAAAATAAGCCAAACAAATAATTTTGGTCCACAAATCAATGTGATACTTTATTCATAAACCTAAGATCATAGATATTGTATAAATACTCTAATATAATCTACATCCTTCAGTTATTTCAATAACAACAAATAGAAATACAATAATTATAAAAAAGCAACAAGATTATATTAAATGGGCTGTACAAAAATAAATAACGTTTGGATATTCTGTACAAAAAAGACACACCTCATTACAAAGATACCTTCTCAGAAGGCAGGAGAGGATTACTTATGAAGTAGTAGTAGGAGAGAAGTCCTCCACACAATCACACAGAACCCACACATACATAAACACACACTCGCACAAACACACTCTCTCCTTGGGTATAAAACCTATGCTCTTTGGTCACCCTCCCCCTTAAAAAAAATATGATCCCTCTTGATCGGGTATGGCTTTGCAAAATGGTGAAAATATCAACCTATGAAGCTAAATGTAAAGCTAATGTGCGTTCTTAAACTTAATTATGCGGAAATGCATAATACCTGTTGTGGTGTTTGATTAGCAGCATGTGTGCCTAGCTGAGGTGAGATATGGCGTTGATTTTGGCAAAAAAAATGTTAAATATGTGCTTTGAGTTTGCAACTTTTAAATGGAGAACCACTAGAGGGTGGTTTATATAAAACACCACTACTAATTAACTCCTTTGTCTCGGTACGGCTCTTGACCCTAGAAAAAGACATTAGCTCCTATATGCCCTCTTGTGACAAATAAACCTGTCTGTCTAGTCCAGCTCAGACAGACGGTACAAATGCATAGCTCTTTCATGCACTCTTTCATGAATCATCCATCATACACACCCATGCACACTCAAAATCTAACATGCATGACATCAGCATCCAAAGCAGCAGAGGTGTTCGTATTCTTCTCCTCCATCACAGCTGTCAAGACAGGTACACTGTGTACCAGCTTTGTGCCCTGTACCCAGTGTTGGATGGGTGAAAGAAATTTGGTTGCAGTCTCTGTCATAAAGGGCCCTTTGAATCCAAAGCACTAACAGCCGTTCGAGGTTGTTGCAAGCCTCGGTGTTCAGTTTCAACAGGGAGTCAGGTTGCACAATTCCAAGCGAGGTCGTGGCTGATTTTTTGCGTTGCAGCTCTCGTTAGGCAAAGTGCGACCATCGTGTCCGATGCAGCGCAGTTGACGCTTGCGATAGCCTCTGCCGCATGCTTTGGAACAATCGGACCACTCCCCCTGCAGCCAGGATGGGCACGCCTGCAGAGCACAGGATTGTGATGATGCAGGGCGCAGCTCTTCAGGACAGTCTTTTGACTGATGGCCGTAAGCATCAAGGCAAAGGACATCCCGTTTCTGGATACCACCACCGCAGGTCTGCGAACAGGGTCCCCACTCACGGAGGGCCCATTCGGCATCTCCTGCTTCACTAATGGCATTAATGGACGGACGATTTGACCCACTGGGACGTGGAGCAAAGTAGCTGTACTTTACGCGAGGTCTTGGGGAATCTCCAACTGACAACACCTGGATAGTAAGAGCCTCAGGTAAGGGAGCGAAGCTTCGGAGGCGCTCTAGTGTGGCAGAGGAACCGCTGTATCGCAGAAGTGCACCTTTCAGAGAGATATCAGTCTCTAAAGTCGTCAGCTTATAGTCGCCGTTCAGTAGGTACGTGCCATCTTGCCGGCGAACTGCTAGGTAGCTATTGTCGTGGCGGCGGCCTCCAATAGAGCGCTGCTTAACATCTAGGTGCGTGGCACCAGCTGGGATCGTCACTATGTCTTGGTAGCCCGGCCTAAAGTGCAGAAACAAGCAATGGTCAGTAACGGAATCTGTGGAAAACTCAAAATAGCTGGTAACATTCATGTGCAGGTTGTGGACTTACTTAGCACGTTCCATTGATCCAGAAACTTTCTTGCAAGTAGATCCGTCTCCTCCACAGATGCCGCATTTGTCAAAACGCTTGTTGGAACCAATGACCCGGTCACAACCAGCCTTCACACACTGGCCTTGGACACAGACTGAGGTGGAATCCGGGGTGCATGGTGTTCCATCAGCAACCTGAAAGCATTGGAGGGAGGCTCAGATTACACACCTGTCTTGCATCCACCAAACCATTACAGATTTTACAACAACTCTAGGTGGATCAGGCTAATTGAGACACTCACCTTTGGCTTCAGAATGAAGAAGTACCCAGTTCCCTTTGCTCGGCAAACCAACTTGCAGCGGTCCTTGGGAGAGACTCCCGCATACTTCGGCACCCACTCGACACCATCTCCTGAGCCGAATGACACCTGAGAGGAGATGTCATTGTGGGCCAAACACTGTTCCTCACGGAATGTCAAACCTGCAGAAACAAATACAGTTGAGTATAATGCAGCTTGCATCTGGGTGCATTGGTTGCAGTAACAGTGACAAGACCATCCCATACCATTGCTATCAGGGCAGACCTCGGTGTTGCAGGAGCGGTACTGAATTCTCTTGCCCTCGCAGTATTTGCCTCCATTTTTGGGTTGGGGATTGTCACAGTCCCTAAAAGAGTATTGCACACCTCCTCCACAGGTACGTGAGCAATCTCCCCAAGATCCCCAAGTTCCCCATCCGCCATTGACTGGAGTCTTAAAGGCAACAAGACAGAAGCATTGTCAGTCACAAATCAGAATGACACCACTTCATTATGACAATTCACGAGTTCACACTTACAAATAATCAGATAGTATAAAAAGTATGCGTATTTGGTGTGCTGTCCGAGGGGAGGGCTCCGAGCTTGGAATTTTGGCCCGAACCCAGAGTACTCCCCCCGTAGTGGTGGAGGGATGCAGAAAACTGTCAACGAACGTAGGTAAGTTGGCTATGTATATATATATATATATATATATACATAGGCCTTATCTCTTGCTGATTGGTTAGGCAATTTGACGTGTCCCTCCTGAACTTTGTTATAAAACAAATGGTACACCAAATGATGCTCACCTGATATCTGGCAGCCTCTGCCTTGCTCAAGCATCGTCCTGCCATACAGTAGCTGTCAGACCTGCAAGGAGTCCCATCGGCCCATGGAAAGTTCTTGGTTTGGCAGACCAGCAAGCCATTTGTAGCTGTGACGGTGCACCAAAGTGCGGCACAGGTGGTGCTCAGGTCAGGACAGTGCTGGGACTCCTCTCCAAATGTGAGACGGCACTGTCTGTCGGCATCGTAAACTGAACCTGGCAGAGCCTGGGGCAACTGCTGAGGCTTCTGGGGCTTGTCCAATAAACACTGACCATGGCCATTGTCCAGGAAGGTTGTGACCATCAGAGCACTGCAAGGAGACCAGGGCTGTAGCTGGTCCAGATTGGACAAGGTCGAGGCCATCATGTGGGCGCTCCACTGGTCTCCATTAACACTGGCACATTGTTTGGCATCATCATGGGGCATGTTGAACACGTGACCTACAGGAGGAGCACAATTTATTGACTTGTTCTACACATAGAGTCTAGTTTTACATAGAAACATGGGAATGTACCTACCAAGCTCATGTGCTACGGTGAAGGCTGCTTGGAGGCCGTCGTCTTCAACAATGGAGCAGCTTCGATCGGGATCACACACTGTGCCCACATCTGCCATTCCCAGAGTGTCACAAGAATGAGCACCACAAAGATCCTGCAAAATTCACAACTATGAGCGATGCGACATCATTTACTCTGATGAAATCACTTGTGGTATATTAAGAGAAACGTACCTGTCTGGTGAACAGTACTGCTGTGTCGTAATGCTCAGGGTGCCGGTCACTTGGTGGGTTGTGCTGCTTTTGCCACTGGCAGAAGTTCCTAAGGGTAAGCGCTGCATTGGAGGACACCTGGGGACCGTGCTCTTCATCATACACAACAAGAAGCTTCACAACTGCCAGAGTGATCGAGTTATGAATGGTAGGGTGTCGATACAGACGAGACGCTACCGCCATGATGGTCAGCAGGTAAGGTTTGAGCCCAGCTCCATGAAACTCTGCCATTGACTGGTCTGCCACAATCATGATCTCCAAATAGCGAGGAGTCGACACAAAGCGACGGGATCTGTGGTGTGCTGGAGGATAGGAAGACAGTGATTAAAACCAGATTTTTTGAAAAAGTGAAATCACATGCACTATTTTGTCTATTTAAAAACCCTATGAAATGACTTTTCCCATGTTGATGATCAAAGGCTTAGTCTTTTTTATTAAAAAAGCCAATAGGCTTTAACTCACATGGTTTAATCACAATTTCCTACTTCCTATTGCTAGTCGGTGTCATGTGATATTAGGGGGCGGGATATTCTCATTCCAGAGTGCATTTTATTGGACATGCATTTATATTCACTCTAAAAATGCAACCCAAATTTGGACAAACCCAACTGTTGGGTTAAAAAAGTAATTTAAAATTTAACCCAATGGTTGGGTTTGTCCATTTTTGACCCAGATTTGGGCATTTTTAGAGTGTACGCCCGTGAGTGCAAGGTGATGTGATCAATATTTTTGGACTGTTTTCTTGGAACCAAAAGACTGTGTTTAAATGTGTGTAGATACTAAAACTTTGTCAACTTTTAACAATAAAGATTCCAAAAGAGCTTTTTTTTTTTTCCTTTTTTTTTTCTTTGTATGAATAACATTTTAATAATCTAAAGGAACGTTTTTCAATATAAAGAACCTTTTGTGCAGTGGAAACGTTCCATTAATGTTATGTTTCCTTGTGGAACCATCAATGCCAAAAAAAAAAAAAAAAAGAAAGAAAAAAAGTGTACATATAGATGCCTCAAATGAACATAAATGCATTTTTGATTGTACATAGTTAAGTAACTGATGGAGAGCTATTAGGAGCTAGTGCTGAGCTTGCTTACTTCTTAATTTGACTATAAGCTTCTGCTCCGCCCTGCTAATAACGTCTCCAAAACTTGCGCACTTTCACGAGAAACGTTGGCGGAAATACAAGTCCTCCGGTGCTGATCTGCGCAACATGCGGTACCAGGAGGAGAACTTCCACGTCTCTCCAGCGCATTCTCTCCCACCTCCCACTCCCCCCATCCCTACGTCCCCTTCCCTCCTCCTGCGTATGTGGAGAGATTTCTGCCCTCTCCAAGTTAACCCTCGCCTCGCTTTGGGAAAAAGGCTCTTCTGCACTTTAGAAAAACGGTTATTTTTTAAGATGAGATTAAACGAGCAGACAGAACATCTGTGCAATGAGCAATCGACTTATTTTCTAACTAAATTTGGCGCGTAATGCGTTAAAGCAGACGCAGAACTCTCAAACCTGCTTAATTCGCTCCTCATGCGCCAGCGCGCACCGAACGACGCGGAGTCACCGAGTTTATTCGGGTTACCGGAGGCGTGCGTGAAATATTCATCTTAGTCTCTCAACAATAATAAAGTGTAAAGAAACTTCTCTTGGTAGAAAATAGATACATATTCTGCAATATTTACCTTTAGACTCAGATGGGATGGGCTCGGATTTGGTTGCAAATGGTTTCTCGGCGACCCGTTCCTCCTCCTCGTTCACCCCACACTTAGAGCCGTTCTCCTCAGCCAACAACCCCCGTTTTCTTCTGCGGATGATATGGATGTCTCCATCCGAAGCCTCTCCGCTGGCGTTCGCGGGTTGGATGAAGTACTCTTCGCCGCCGACATAGAAGCCGCCTCGCAGTCCATTGCACAGATTGATCGCCGCAGCGGAAAGTTCTTCTCCGTTCACGGCCCCCGAGAAGAAGCACCGCGCCTGTCCCGCGCTGTCAAACTCCTCGGACTCCGGTTTCCCCACCATCTGGAACACAAACCCAGGCGCTAAAAAGGTCTGATCCGGTTCCAGCACCAACACCATCTGATTTCCAAAGACGTCCAAGCGATAGATGCGTTTCTCGGATTCCTTTTCCCGTGCTTCTGCTGTATGGGTCGGTTCGGTGCCGTACGAGTCGAGCCGGACCGGCACCACGGTGCTCTCCTCCCACGCGCTCTGCGCCGCGTTTACGCACAGCGCTGCAACGAAACCCAGTATGACGCGCAAAAAAGACATTATATTCCTGTTGGGTTCTTAAGAGCAAAATGATGGACCAATCCTTACAAAGTTTTAGTTCTTTGAGAATTTGACTCCCGGAGCTGCTAGACAGAAACAAAACCAGAAAACTGCAATAGGTACCAATCCAGAGCTGAAGTCGTCTCAAAATGGAAATAAATAAAATGATCGCAGTCTCTAGCAGCAGTTGAAAAGACGAGTCTTAAAAAGCATCAAAAGTGGGCAGTTTTCCCTCACTGTCTCCTCGAGTTTCAACTCTCCTTCTGTCTTAGAAGCAAGAAGCCCGGCTCTCTATATATGCTCCAGTGCAGGACCACCCCTTTCCTGAAGCCCCTTTGATCTACTGCGGCCAAATCTAGTACGCAACTAGAGTGCTGGAGCACAGCCACAATCATCAATCATCAATCATACAACACTTGCGGCCCAAAGCTTCTCTTCTGACCCTTTTATTAGTCATTCGAACTCTTTATCTGTCTATACGCGTGCTTCGTGCATTTCCACGACTTATATAACTAGTAGAGTCCAAACCCATTCATACTCTGAGAGTAAGAAGTGCGTGAGGTTACTGAGTCTCCTCACAAGATTCGGATTCTAACTTACAGTTTTTAAATGTTTTAAAAGCGTGTACTCGAACATTCCAATTTATAATTCTGCAAACATTATTGGAACGTTACTTTTGAATGTTCCATGAACGTTCTGATAACATCTAAAAATGTTTCAGAGAAAACTAACGTTTCGAAAACATTAAGACCAGATAAGTTTGAACGAACGTCACTGGAAGAACGTTTGTTCAGAACCTTGAGAGAACCTTGCCAGAACGTTCCCTGTTAGCTGGGAAAGGGTGTTAAGGTGGACCGCTTCTAAAACCCGGACCCCCTCCTCCAGAAACGCATCTTGTGTTGGGCAGGAACTCCATCAGAAATTAATTATGAGCGGATTATCGCCTCATAGTGTCGGAGGAAATAGTTTGTGTCCCGCGCGTTTAATGGGCTAAATTGAATTTAGGCGGTCGGTGACCTTCTAAAAGAAAGTACATGCCGTCCGAGTGTTCTGAATGAAAGGAACATAATGGATATCAAGTGTGGACTTATTGAAAATGAAGATTAACTTTCATAATTATATAATTAAACTTTATATTTCATTGTTCTGAAGCTGATGCTTCAGGCGTTGTGCTTAATAATGCATTTACATAGAAGAATATCTGAATCTGAGGCAACAATAAGTTCATTTATGCATGCATATGCAACTTATTATGAGCTAATCAATAGTTTTCAGTCAATCCTCAAATTCAGAGAGTTGAAAGTCCACCTTAACTGATTTTAGTGTCATTTGGAAGTTCAACACAAATCCACCAGATGGCACCAGAACACAACAATTCATTCACTCTTGCTGTGATAATATAGAAATTGACTTTTTTTTAAATTAATTTTAAAGAGTAGGCCTAAAAATAGGCTGCTCCCTGCAGTCTCTAAATTAATAAAATTACATCTATGACAACTGTACAGGTTTATTCAACTTATTCAACTATTTGTTAAAAAATAGTTGAATAAGAAAGTATAACGCCTACACACTGTATAGGTCAAATACCCACTTTTACAAAAAATAAATCAATTTATTATTATTATTTTGGAAAATGTTTCAATTAAAACACATGATATATAGCTATTAGAATGTAAATGGTGCTGTCAGTTTTCATGTGTTTAATATTATTTGAACTTCTCCTAATTTAGTCAGACAGCAGGTGGCGCACCAGCATCATTTATGATCTCAGCTGGTCTCTTTAGGTTAGTCTGATAATATGTGCAGCAAAAGCTACAGTGCAATGCAAGTGTCACTAACCTTATATAACTAGCGAGAGTAAACACTGTAATAAATAATCAGGAGTGACACCGTATTTAACTGCAGTGTGAACGTGGCATAAGATGTCAGAGATCTCAATGGAGTTCTTCTCGGCTTCTCAGTTTCAGATGTTTCTCCATAAATTCATTAGGAGAAATGAAAACAGTCGTCATCCAGTCAGAGATATAAAATCAATATAGATTATTTGATGAGAAATGTTTTTATTGCAGATTTCAGTCTATTTTGAAAACAGTGATTAAGCAGTTTTATCAGTAAAACAACCCATAAATAGCCTGTAAAAAGTATGGTTTTATTAGTTTCTGTGTATTTCAAGTATGTTTGTGAAGTAATTCACCATCATCATTTTTTGTATGCTTTAAAGCTGCTTTATGGCATTACATGGATTGTTTAGTGTCATAATGGCCTTACTGTTTAACATAAATAGCCAATAATATATTTTAGTACATAGATGTGTATCTCAAATAAGTGTCGATAAAGAGCAGGGTCCTATGTGACAAATTACCCCATAGGGTCAGCGTGTGTAAAATGAAGAGTGATTTTTGCAATTTATATCTATGCAGAAATGACATATAAACCCGCTCTGAGAAATATTCACTGGAGTAAAAAGTGTGACAACTTGCCCCTCCTTCTTGCACTCAATCAAACTGAACGGAATTAAAATCAGTTCTTGCAGTCGTCTCGTTTAGTTTTTAAAATTAAAGTTGCTCTCAAAGCAAGACTGAAGCATTGTGCTGAGGTTAGTGTCATGTTTAATAAAAGTTTCAGGGTAGAAACTCCACTCTCGTTTACTTTAACGGACTTAAAAAACGTTTATTGGTTCCATTTGAGAAACTAGTTAGAGATGTTAAAGAGAAAGTTCACCCAAAAATCATCATTTACTCACTCTCAGAAGAAGAATATTGGTAACCAAACAATTGCTGGCCTCCACTGACTTCCATAATATAGAAAATATGGGGACCAGAAACTACCTTTTTTTGTGTTCAACAAAGAAAATACATGTTTAGAACAAATTGAGGGTGAGTAAATGACATGATTTTTATTTTTTGGGTGAACTAAACAAACAGTGAAAGGACATTGGCAACAAATGAATCAATAAAATGCAAACTTTTAAATATAGCGCTTTGTTTTATATACACATATATTCATGAAGATGGCTAAAAAACACAATTTTCTTCAAAATGAACTATTCTGCTCACTCATATTTCTAGTTAAATAGTATTTATGAGACAAAATGACCATAACAATAAATAAATTCATCATGTGTTTTCTTTTTTTCTTTTTTTCTTTTTCACATACCAGTTGTACAAACAATAAATTATAAAAATCAGTGCTGTGTATTTTCAGTGAAACGGCCATTTCCCATTGAGACGGTAAAACAGTACTGCATACATGGAGAAGAGAGATGAAATATTGAAAACACACTGAATAACAACTTCAGCAGGTTTAAAGTCAACACTGATGTGCATTCACACTTCTGCAATGTGATGCATTTCCAGGATATTCACTGAGAAAAAGCATGTCAAATTATTCTGGAATATTATTATGACGATTTAGAATAACGTCACAGATGCATCGTTCAAAATAGAGTCACTGTTGATTTCATGTTGACTTTCTGCTGGTCATAATAACACACATATGAATCACATATCTGACAAGTGCTATTCATTTGCATGAGCGTTTGCATATGTAAATGAGACTGAAGCATGAAAACACATTGTTAATTCAGCTTCAGTGTCTCACAGTCTGAGAAATGAAGGTTGAACTGAGGTGTAAAAGGATTTAAAGCAATGTTCTGGTCAGCTTTAAAGGTTGTGTTTACAGTAACACACATACAATGGACGTCTATGGGGCAAGACATTATGTCAGAATACATTTTAAAATACAAACATGAAGCATGTTAAACATTTCACCTCATCTGTGCAAAGTTAGACTCCGCCAGAAGCATTAGGGGCCATTCACTCAAAAAAGCGATTTTGCATTTAAAAACGCAAGAAGAAGCATGGAAAACAATGGAAGAGCAGTGAGGTGGAATGAAATAAAAAACAAAAAACAGCCCATTATGGTTCAAATAACTTTGCTGTGCATAGCAGTTAGTACATAAGGTTTTTTCTGCATTAACCCTGTGTAAATGTCCTGCCCCACAGACGTCCATTTAAAGTGTCGCTTTTAAAAAACGTGAAACTAATTTCTTTCTCTGATAATCGTGTCGCAGATGCTGTGGTAACACTTTATAATAAGCTTACATTTAGTTAGTTAACATGAGCTAACAATGAAGAACTAGATGAGTAAAGTTTATAAACAAACTTTGAAGATGGCTTGAGAAAGCCAGACCAGAAGTAGTTTTAACACCCTTAAGTTTCAAGGTTTTAAGCTCTTTAAAGAACATCTTTTCTTAGTGTGAAGAACATTTGATACTCTAAAGAACCTTTTCCCACTATTTTGTGCGACGGAAGGATTCCACGGATGTTAAAGTTTCTCCGTGGAACCAAAGAATGACAAGTACCTTCATCTTTAAGAGTGTGGTTAATAGCTATGTTTCCATCCAAAGTTGTGAATTTAGCAATATTGGAATATCGCATAAAACACTGGTGCAAAATAACAGTAATAAAAATGTAAGTTGCTGCAATCTGGCAGCATCATAAATGACAGCTGGGGGCTCGTACGGGATATTCCCAAGAAAAAAAGACTTTTAAACCAAATCATTCTGGTGACAGACTTTTGACGTTTCAGAACCACCAAACCAAAATGCTGGGATGCGATCCATGGTCCACTTTTTTCCGTGCATTTTTAGAATTTATTGTTTATTTTTTATGCGATATCCCAAAATGCGCGTAGATGGAAACATAGCTAGTGTTAAATTTCAACCTTTACTAATATATTTTTTAAAAATTGTATTTGTTAATGAACTGTGATATAACATAAAGCATTTTAGTTAATTAATGTTAACAAATAAGGCCTTATTGTGAAGTGTTACTAACTTATTTTGAACCAGAACATTCCTCTAAACCACACAAACATGTAAACAGCGCGATCGGCTGGCGTTATTGCGAGTATCGAGGGCACACAGTGTCGTTCCAGAGCACCTCGAGCCCTGAACAGAGAAAATGACACACACACATTTAAATCACAGAGCCCTATTTCATTTTTCCATAACAAAGAAGTGAAGATCAGTTCATTGGGGGAGTTTAAGACTCAAACGGACATAAACATGGAGCAATGTGTTCAACATCAGCTCAAAAACCCTGAAAATCAGCTCAGGAACGAACCATCAGTCATAGACTTCATGAGATTGACCGCTCTATTCCTGACCCTAGGGTATTCTAGACCCTTAATGAGACGTTCACACTGACAGCGATTTGCAAAATTACTTTGGGCAGTCATTTTCAGTGAGAGTTCAGTGAGAGCAAACCAAGTCTAACTCAGTTCAGCTTCATGCAAACGAGCTGTGATGTAATGCAGCGACTACCAATGGGAGCGCAGACTGATACAGCTACATAATGCGGTCGAGCAGGGCTGCACGATAATCTGAGAATCACCATTATTTTGTTAGAAAATCGTAATCGTGATTGTTTTCATTTGCGAAATTTAATCAGAATATATATTCGCAGGGTCTATTTTACATTATGAAAACTGGTAGAACCTTCTCTCAAAAGCAAACCAGTGAAATTCCTAACATTAATTCCTATAATTCCAAATTACGTTTACATTATACTATTAAAACAACAACAAAAAGACTTTGTATTGTCACACAGAGGTTGCGGATTTATTCAGCAACCACAAGATTCATGTTTGGATCTATAATATTGCAGAAAATTATGCTTCATTAATAAAAAGTAGCAGAAATCGTGTTTACGATTAAAACGCGATTAATTGTCCAGCTCTACAGTCGATTTGGAATGGCGGTTACACTATTTTTAAGGTGACGTTGTTACAGTACACAAATAAGTACTGAGTAATATTAATTAACTACATGTACTTACTATAGGGTTACGGTTAGGGATAGTTGCTTGTAATTATGCATATTTTACAGTTGTTAATATAGTAAGTTCATGTAACGTTTAACTAGGTCACCTTAAAATAAAGTTTGACCAGAACTGATTGTAACATCAAACGGTAACAATGTACAAAAAGGTTCCATTTGTAAACATTAGTCACCATAAATGAAAAAAAGCTTAATGTTAATCATAAAATTAAAAGCTGTATCTAACAATGAACAGTTGTATTTTTATTAACATTAATGTTAAATACTGTAACAAATGTAGGTTACACTTTATTTTAAGGCGTCCTTGTTACAGTGTAATTATACATTTAAGTACTGAGTAATATTAATTAACTACATGTACTTACTATGAGGTTAGGATTAAGTATGGTTTAGGGTTAGTTGCATGTAATTTTTAGTAACTACATGTAACATGTGTAACAAGGACACTGTAACATAAAGTGTTACCCAAATGTCTTGCTCATTGTTAGTTAATGCATTATCTAAAGTTAACTAATGGACCTTATTGTAAAGTGTTACCCATCAAACACTACAGTAACATTTAAACGACTGCCAGTGTGAACTCAAGGGGCGTGTCATATGGACCAGGGGGCGTGGCTTTGTCAAGGGGGTGTGGTCACACGTTGCCACATTCGAGGCTAGAGCCAAAGCTCCTTGTCCGAGTCATAAAATGTGCAGAATCCACAGTGATTGTGTTTCGAGCACTTATACAAACACAACTGCATGTCCGTGAGGGTTCAGTCTACGTGCTGTACGTCCTCAGCACTTTTTAATCAGGCAGTGTTTAAAGGCCGACGGCCGGGTGCTGAGTGGGCAACTCTTGGCCAGCTTCCCTTGAGGGTCTTTGCACTGAACTGTACGACTTTGCCAACCCGTATCGCAAGTTCTGGAGCACGTCATCCACGATCCCGTCACCCAGCGCGGCCCTGCGGGCGTCGTCGTCGTCGTCGGAGGCTCAATCGTCGTCGTTGGAGGAACCTCGGTAGTAAACGTCACCAACTCTGCCGACGACAAAGCTGCGGCTGTACCCGAAGCTGCGGCGGACGTCCGAGGTGGAAGTGGCGTTTTGCGGGGCATGAAGAAGCTGTAGCGGATGTCTAGTGGTTTCTTGGAGTCCGTGGCCAGAATCTGCACCAGCAGGCTCTCCTGAAGGGCCCCGGGGCCCATGCTGTGAAGAGCCTCGTCCCGCTGACTCCAGCCGGTGTAGTTGAGAACCGAGCCGTTGAGGGGGATGATGGTCTCGGACGTGGAGATCATGAACTTCCCGTTCAGCAGGTATTCTCCTCCGGGCCGCCGCAGGGCGAGGTACGCTGTGTAGCGCGACTGGCCCTTTGCTTTATACTGCCGGACCTTGAGGTGCGTCGAACCCTCGGGGACCTTCACCACATCAGTGTAGCCCTTACTGGAGAAAGGAGAGGATGTCAACATGTATTTTTGTCCTATTTTGTATTTTGTTTTCCAGTACAAATATCTAAACATTCTTCAATCAATTAACTGGAGAAGCAAAATGACTTCAGACAGATTTTTTTTTTTTTATAATGTAAACTCATACATTTTTCATATTTTAATACATACATCTTTTTTGCTTCTCCAGTAAATGTATCTTGATTTAAGAATGTTGTAGTGGAAAAGTAAATAAAAATCTAAGAAAATCATTTGAATAATTTGCAATGTGACGTTTGATAATAAACACAAATGTTTAGCATTTTGCATAATTCAAACAAATAGGATCAATCAATCAATCAATCAATCAATCAATCAATCAATCAATCAATCAATCAATCAATCAATCAATCAATCAATTAATCAATCAACCAATCAACCAACCAATCAATCAACCAACCAACCAACCAACCAATCAACCAACCAACCAACCAATCAACCAATCAATCAATCAATCAATCAATCAATCAATAAATCAATTAATCAATCAACCAATCAACCAACCAATCAATCAACCAACCAACCAACCAACCAATCAACCAATCAATCAATCAATCAATCAATCAATCAATCAATCAATCAATCAATCAATCAATCAATCAATCAACCAATCAATCAATCAATCAATCAATCAATCAATCACTGCCATCTGATTTGAAGGTAAGAGTTATGAAATTACTTTTTCTCATTATTTTTAATAACAAATTTGTCTTGATTTGGTGTCTGTCTTTGTCTATGTTGTTTTGTTTCTGTAACACTTTTAAATCATAGCGTTTCATTATCAAATCTGTTCCTCCTCAAATTTCTCAGGAGAATTCAAAACAGACCCAAATGAGTCACTAGTCATCGTCCAGTAAGAGTCTAGAGGTTTTATATAAGAAATGTTTGAGTTTATACTGAGGATTCTGAGCACAGTTTGAAATCTGAAACTCTAGAGAGAAAACGTGACATTACTGGCGTCTTTTTCTCAGGAGGAACATCTAAGAAGCAGCAAAAGAGTTCATTTGCTCTCCATTGAATTTCATTTCTATGTAGAAGAAAAAATTGAGCTGTATTCAGGTATGATTTATGATTTTTCTTTTCTTTTATGCTGATAGGAATGTTCTCCCAGGGAAAACAAAGGAACATTTCCTACTTCTGTAAATCACATTAAGCATCCAATTTTGTATGTCTCAAGCTGTGAAAGAGAATCAGAGAGCGTCAGATTTCCAGATGTGAGAGAACAGAATAGATGTGTTTTTGTCTACTTGGGCATATTTTGAGGACAATATAAAGCAATAGAAGTGTAATGTCCTCATTAGTAAATGTGTGTTTTTTAACCTCTTCTTGGTGAAATTTCCAGCCACTTTGATGCAGCTGTTTCCGTCACCGCCGCAGATGCCACACTTGTCGTACTGAAGTTTAGAGCCGATGATCCCATCGCAGCCCGTGCGAACGCACTTCCCTTTCACACACACTGAACTGCTGTACGGCCGGCACTCCGTCCCATCAACCACCTGCCGGAAAACAACACCAACATTGTGTTCATCTATGAAATGTCACAAGTCTTTCACACATACTCAAGGTTTGATAAATTCAAAAGTAATGTTCCCATAATGTTTGAAGAATGATAAAATGGAATGTTCGAAAAACCAAGAAAAAACATTTCAAAACTGCACTTTTGGTGTCCCAATATATAAGCATGTCAAATTTGGTAAAAAATATCTCATTTTGTTTAGGAGATATAGACATTTATATGTATGAACACATAAAGAAAAATACCCACACCTGACTCTGATTGCATTTTTTGCCACGTACTATCAAAATTTTGACATTTGGCCATTAGCGTTTAGTCAATGACCTATTTTTAAGATTTTCCTACAGTTTTGTCTCAATCGGACTAACGTTTTCAAAGATATTTGCGAATGTTGTTTAAATGCTACATCACAACGTTGCACTAACCATAAGGCGAAACCTAGCATGTTGGACTTGGCAAGGATTCAGGAATCTAAGGTGATGACTCCTGTGGAAATAAGTCAACCACATCCAAAGTTTTAAGCATGTAAATATTTTTTACATGCTGGTCTAAAACTTCTCAGGCTCCTTCAGGGCATTTTGCCGATGACCCATACCGAGTTTTGTAATGATACGTTCATGCGTTCGTAAAATACAGCATTTTGTGACAAAATTCAAAATGGCCGAAAGGGGAACATTGGATATCATTCGACTTGGCATGATGCCCCGAATCTAATCTTTATGATTTCAGAAGTTTCTTATCTCCAGACCAGTTGGTGGCGCTGTGCCAAAATGCTGCATGTAACCTCAGGTCAAGCTTGTGATGACATGGACCAAGTTTGGTCTGAATACGATAAAGCATTGAGGAGATACAGCCTTGCGTCTATTTTCGCAAGCACTATGTAAAATTCATTTGCACGTTTTTCGATACCGGTTTGACAAATCGACTTAAATTCCATATCTCTTTTTTTTTTTTTTGGCATGATCTGAAAATGATCTGGTTCAGTTTTCATGAAAATCGGAGCATTGGCCTAGGAGTTGTTCACAAAAGTAGGTTTTCAAAATGGCGGAATTTTGTTTCTAGCACTTACAGTTCAAAAGTTATAACATAAACATAAGTGCAACTTTGGACAGCTGATGGCGCTAGAGGGTTTGAGGTAGAGACGCCAAATTTGCTATGCTGACAGTTCAGACTGCCCTCTATCAGTGTGCCAAATTTCACAACTTTTTAATACACGGTTCCATGGACTGCCATAGACTCTCCGAGCGGAAGAAGAATAATAATAAGAATGGCAACGGATACAATAGGTATTACCATAATATCATGTCCCAAAAGTGATAGAAATCATTCTATATGTTCAGTATCTGAGTTATCTGATAAGAAGCGCTTCTGGAGACTCGCTCACCCTCTGTGCGAACACTACATAGTATCCCGTCCCTTTGGCCCTGCAGGTGAGCTTGCACATGTCTTTGGGAAGAACGCCGGCAAACTTCGGCACCCATTCCACGAAGGTCTTCACTCCTTTAGGATCCGTCTGAGGGCCGTTCCGCACCTCACACTGCTCCTGTCTGAAGCTCTTACCTAACACGGACAACATGTGAAGGGTTTGTGGGATATGTTGTGAAAACACACACGGCTCTGTTTCAAACTCTCACTATTTTTTCCAAATGAAGCTGAACCTTTTGCAGAAAACACATGTTTGCATTGCATTGTGCATCTCATGCATGACAAGTTAAATGAAGTTCAGCTTTTTTTTTTTTCATTCCACTGCTTTGCGTCTTTAATTTTTTTTTTAATGCAAAATGACTCCCAGTCTGACCAGCTGAAAAGTGGCAAAAACTCTTTAAAAACCACTAACAGACTTCGGAAACACAGGCTGGGAGCACTTTCGGCTGGTTTAATCATTTATATTTTTAGCAGGGAATTCTTTTATAATTGTTATATATATAATTGTAATGACATGAAATCAGTCTAAAAAATATATGAAAAAAATCATCTTTTATTGTACAATATTTATATATTGATAATGAATGACAACAATATTATTAAATATATTATTAATAATAAGTTTTTTGTTATCATAACTATTATTTTTTTAAATAAAATGTATCTTATTAAAGTGCCATGACTGTCATTATTATTATTATATATGTAATAATATATATAATAATATATAATCAATTTAACCGAAAGAATATATGGATTTTTAAATTTAGTTTTAAATTTTTAAGTAATTAATTTTTTTATTTTAATTTTCTAAATGAACAAAATTGTAATAATTTCTTATTAACAATAAGTTGTTAAAATTGTTAAATATATTATTATTTTTATATATTAAGTTTATCTTTATCAAAGTGCCATGACTGTCATTAATATTATTATATATGTAATTTCAGGAGCTCAAATTAATTGAAAGAGTATTTGGAATATTTTATTTAATTATTATTATTATTATTATTACATTATAATTTTAATAAATTAAAAACAAAATTTTTTAAATAGTTTAATTATTAATAAATAAAACAATATATTATTCTTATTAATATTACGTTTTTTTATCATTACTATTATTGTTTTAACTATTACGTTAAAGTGCAATAACTGTCATTAATAGAGTTTGAGGTAAAAAGCATATCTTTAAAAAAAATCATGTCAGACTACAGAACAATTAAAAAGTACTAGTCAAAACAAAAATGCTAAACAGATGCAATGATGATTTACAGCATCTAAAATACACTTTGCATTAAACATTTTAACCTAAATTCTCGATGCTGATTAAAAAACGCGTCAACCTATATATTATCATTTTTCTTGACTCTGTCATATTGGATAAAGCTCATTTCCATCCATTCTTTGATCTATAAGGGATCTACATGATGCTGCCTTAAAATTTGTTGCATTTTTCACGTGATCATGCATGATTTGTTGTGTATGTGTGTGTGTGTGTGTGAGGACACTCACTGGCCGAAGGGCACGGCGTGATGTTACAGGACCTGTAGACGGCTCTCTTTCCAGTGCAGTAGCGTCCATTGTTTCGGGGAGGAGGGTTGTTGCAGAGACGATGCGCAAACTGGACGCCGCCGCCGCAGGTACGGGAACACGAACCCCACGGACCCCAGGAGCTCCAGCTGCCGTGGTTAGACGTCTGAGAGAACGACGGGAGATAATCAGACATCCATACAACACAAACAGACTCATTCAAACATTCTTCCAGTGACATTAATAGAATGTTCATTCAAAGTTAGCAAAAAACATTGTTTATACATCATTCATGGAACATTCTGAAACATTTTAGTTGGACATTTGTTTAACATTTTTTAAATGTTACTATGTTACTGTTTTGGAATGTTCAGAGAACATTCAAAAGTAACATTCTCTTAATGTTTCTTTAACATCTTGCGTAAAATCTGAAGAATTCAGTGACATGAATGGGCAAAAATGGAAAAGAAGCGAGTGTTGTATGTAGAAGGTTGAGCACATCCATTCACCGACCTGCAATAAACAAGCCTGAAATGAGCAAGAGACCTGAACACTGGACATTCAGCGAGAGGAAGGGTGTGGAAAGGAGACACCAGAACCGCATTTCCTCCTCGTTCCATGTGACAAACAAACATGCGTGAAGAGACGCGCTCACACAAGGGGAACATTCTTCATCGGGACTAAAATGAGTCTCTAAAACACCTAATGACTCTGAGACATGGATAAAAATACCCAGACCAGCCGGCCAGGAGAGAGGATGGGAAATTCCTGCCAGTTAAATGTGTTTGATACTAATCTAGTTAACTCAGAACAGCCTGACACATGAGGATAACAGAGTTAAGAGAGACGCTCAGATCAGGAAGGGCTAACAACGTCTGAGTGAATTAAATTAATCTTTTTATTCAGCAAGGATGCATTAAATTGATCAAAAGTGACATTTATAATGTTACAAAAGATTCTGTTTCAAATAAATGCTGTTCTTTTGAACATTCTATTCATCAAAGGATCGTGAAAAACAAAATGTATGACGGTTTCGACAAAATATGAAGCACCGAAGACTGGAGTAATGATGCTGAAAAGTCAGCGTTGAATCACAGGAATAAATTACAAATTTTAATTTATTCACATAGAAAACAGCTGTTTTAAATTGTAAAAATATTTCACATTTTTTACTGTATGTTTGATCAAATAAATGCAGCCCTGCTGAGCAGAAGACTTTTTTCAAAAACGTCTTTTGAATGCTAATGGCCCACAAGCATCAAAAGCACAACTTCCCGGTAGTTTGAAGCTATTCTGAAGGTAAGCATTTGATAAACAGAACGAGCAGAAGAGGAATCAATATGATGAAGCGAGAGATAAAGCAGCATGAGAGAGAGATCGATCGATCGATGTGTCTGAAGAACCGCAGGAGTGTTTGAGAGACGTTTAAATTCCTCACTGAAATACAGAGACCGCAGAACTCATCTAAAGCAGAGATCTGATGTTTATTATGTGAACGAGACAATCAGCTTGGGTTACGCTTTAGACAATCTGCTGACTATAAGTAACTTTGCAACTGCATGTCAACTAACTCTTGTTCATTTGCAACCACATGTCAAGTAGCTCATTGGAGTATTAGGGTTAGGATTAGTAGTTGACAACCATTTTATTTTAATAATGTATTAGTAAATGATGAAAGTAACATTAAATAAGATTAATAAATGCTTGAGAAGTATTCTTCATTGTTAGTTCATGATAACTAATGTCTCAGATAGTTTCAAATAGTTTTTAAAGCTTCAAGTTTGAAGGGTTTAAGTTCGAAACGGGTTTAAAAGCTTGATATTTGAAACAGTTTTAAGTTTGAAAGTTTTAAAATCTTGAAGTTTGAAATAGTTTTTAAAGCTTGAAGTTTAAAGCAGTTTTAAGTTTGAAATATTTTAAAAAGCTTGAAATTAAGCAGTTTTAAGTTTGAATTAGTTTTAAAAGCTTGATATTTGAAACAGTTTTAAGTTTGAAAGTTTTAAAATCTTGAAGTTTGAAATAACTTTTAAAGCTTGAAGTTCGAAGGTTATAAGTTTGAAATGGTTTTATAAGCTTGAAGTTTAAAGCAGTTTTAAGTTTGAAATAGTTTTAAAAGCTTGAAGTTCAAAGGTTTTAAGCTTGAAATAGCCTTTAAAGCTTTACATTTTTAAGTTTTTAAGTTTGAAATATTTTAAAAAGCTTGAAATTAAGCAGTTTTAAGTTTGAATTAGTTTTAAAAGCTTGAAGTTTGAAGGTTTTAAGTTCGAAATAGTTTTAAAAGCTTGACATTTGAAGCAGTTTTAAGTTTGAAATAGTTTTAAAAGCTTGAAGTTCAAAGGTTTTAAGCTTGAAATAGCCTTTAAAGCTTTACATTTTTAATTTTTTTTAAGTTTGAAATAATTTAAAAAGCTTGAAATTAAGCAGTTTTAAGTTTGAAATAGTTTTAAAAGCTTGAAGTTCAAAGGTTTTAAGCTTGAAATAGATTTAAATTCTTTAGGTTTAAAGGTTTTAAGTTTGAAAGTTTTAAAATCTTGAAATTTGAAGCAGTTTTAAGTTCAAAATAGTTTTAAAAGCTTGAAGTTCAAAGGTTTTAAGCTTGAAATAGTCTTTAAAGCTTTACATTTTTAAGTTTTTAAGTTTGAAGTATTTTAAAAAGCTTGAAGTTAAGCAGTTTTAAGTTTGAAATAGATTTAAATTCTTTAGGTTTAAAGGTTTTAAGTTCGAAATAGTTTTAAAAGCTTGAAGTTCGAAGGTTATAAGTTTGAAATAGTTTTAAAAGCTTGAAGTTCAAAGGTTTTAAGCTTGAAATAGCCTTTAAAGCTTTACATTTTTAAGTTTTTAAGTTTGAAATAGTTTTAAAAGCTTGAAGTTTAAAGCAGTTTTAAGTTTGAAATAGTTTTAAAAGCTTGAAGTTCAAAGGTTTTAAACTTGAAATAGCCTTTAAAGCTTTACATTTTTAAGTTTTTAAGTTTGAAATAGTTTTAAAAGCTTGAAGTTCAAAGGTTTTAAGCTTGAAATATATTTAAATTCTTTAGGTTTAAAGGTTTTAAGTTTGAAAGTTTTAAAATCTTGAAATTTGAAGCAGTTTTAAGTTCAAAATAGTTTTAAAAGCTTGAAGTTCAGAGGTTTTAAGCTTGAAATAGCCTTTAAAGCTTTACATTTTTAAGTTTTTAAGTTTGAAGTATTTTAAAAAGCTTAAAGTTAAGCAGTTTTAAGTTTGAATTAGTTTTAAAAGCTTGAGGTTTGAAGGTTTTAAGTTCAAAACAGTTTTAAAAGCTTGACATTTGAAGGAGTTTCAAGTTTGAAAGTTTTAAAATCTTGAAGTTTGAAATAGCTTTTAAAGCTTGAAGTTTGAAGGTTTTAAGTTTGAAAGTTTTAAAATCTGTAGGTTTGATGGTTTTAAGTTTGAAATAGTTTTAAAAGGTTGAAGTTCGAAAGTTTTAAGTTTGAAATAGATTTAAATTCTTTAGGTTTAAAGGTTTTAAGTTTGAAAGTTTTATAAGCTTGAAGTTTAAAGCAGTTTTAAGTTCGAAATAGTTTTAAAAGCTTGAAGTTCAAAGGTTTTAAGCTTGAAATAGCCTTTAAAGCTTTACATTTTTAAGTTTTTAAGTTTGAAATAGTTTTAAAAGCTTAGATTTAGAAAATCTTGGTGTTTGAAAGTTTTAAAATCTTGAAATTTGAAGCAGTTTTAAGTTTGAAATAATGTTTAAAGCTTGAAGTTTGAAACAGTTTTAAAAGCTTGAAGTTTGAAGGTTTTAAGTCTCTCAGACAGACAGATTGCTCTGTGGTTGCTTAGGGTGGCAAACAAGTCATTTTTAATTTCACAACATCACCTCTGAGCTCTCGTCTTACCGAGTAGTGTCTCTTTCGGGTCTTGTCCACACATTTCCCCTGCAGACAGATTCTTCCCTTCCCACACGGCGTTCCTTCAACAGCGGGCAGTTTTTTGGTCAGACACACCATCTGGCCCTTCCTAATGACGGCACACCACAGGCGGGCGCACACATCCATCCCGGGACACATGGTGTACTCGGGGCCAAAGGCTAGACGGCACTGCTGCACAGCATCATAACTCTGACCGGGAAGCTCCTCGGGACCCAGAAGAGGCAAACGAGGGACGTCCAACAAACACTCGGCTACAGACACACAACAAGATGTGAAGACGTTGGTGGAGAAGAGATAGAACTGTGTGCACATCCAACACAGGGCAAAATGGTGATTTTCATTATATATCTACAATATAAAAGTGTGAAATCAGTTGTAAATGTTTTTGAAAGAAGTCTCTCCTACTCACAAGGGCTGCATTTATTTGACCAAAAATACAGTAAAAATTTTGAAATATTTTTAAAACAGCTGTTTTCTATGTGAATATATAATTTATTCCCGTGATCAAAGCTGGATTTTCAGCATCATTACTCCACATGATACTTCAGAAATCAATAATAGCAATAATATAAGATTTTCAAAATGAAATAATTGGCTTTATAACCATTAAATATTTGAAAATTTTGAAGTACTAAAAAAACATTTTTTTTTTCTCACCATTGCCGTCGTCGAAGAAGTCCGTGATGGTGGCGGACGTGCAGCGGCTCCAGGGTTTGGACGCGTCGATGGAGGTGAGGATGGACGACATCAGTCGCTTGTCCTCAGTGGAGCCGAAGCGCTCCTCGCAGAACTTCGAGTCGTCGTGGGACAGACCCAGCAAGTGCCCTGCGCACACACACAGGAAGTGATGTCATCGAGGTGTTTGTGCATGCACGTGGATTGTTCGTGTGTGTGCGTGTCCGTACCGATCTCATGTGCCACGGTGAACGCCGCGTGAAGGCCGTCGTCCTCGATGATGGCGCAGCTCCGCTCCGGAGAACATACGGTGCCCACGTCAGCCATGCCGAGAGTGTCACACGAGTGATGACCGCACAGATCCTGAAAACACACACACATTTGCTCATCAATACCAGTTCAAACTCTCAGACTGTGTGTGTGTGTGAGAGTGATGATACGTCCACATCATTTCAAGATCTTTATTGTCTGTACTTAACATAATGAAATTCTTATTTTGTCCATTCCTCTAAAAAAAGACGGGGTAGAATGACATATGAAACAATAAAATACAAGACAATAAATATAATAGAATACACAATAAGGACAATAACCAGTAAGAACGATTAGAATAAACAATACACAATTCAGTAAGATACAATACACAATAGAGTCAATACAGTACACATAACAAGACACAATATGCGATAAGAACAATAAAAAAAGAAACAATTTTACAGTATACATTTATACACCGATCAGGCATAACATTATGACCACCTTCCTAATATTGTGTTGCTGCCAAAACAGCCCTGACCTGTCGAGGCATGGACTCCTCTAGACCCCTGAAGGTGTGCTGTGGTATCTGACACCAAGATGTTAGCAGCAGATCCTTTAAGTCCTGTAAGTTGCGAGGTGGAGCCTCCATGGATCGGACTTGCTTGTTCAGCTCATCCCACAGATGCTCGATTGGACTGAGATTTGGGGACTTTGGAATTTCGTTGTTGTGCTCCTCAAACCATTCCTGAACCATTTTTGCTTTGTGGCAGGAGCATTATCCACAGCCAGCAGGGAATACCGTTTCCATGAAAGGGTGTACATGGTCTGCAACAACGCTTAGGTAGGTGGTACGTGTCAAAGTAACATCCACATGGATGGCAGGACCCAAGGTTTCCCAGCAGAACATTGCCCAAAGCATCACACTGCCTCCGCCGGCTCGCCTTCTTCCCATAGTGCATCCTGGTGCCATGTGTTCCCCAGGTAAGAGATGCACACACACCCGGCCATCCATGTGATTCATCAGACCAGGCCACCTTCTTCCATTGCTCCGTGCAAACTTTGGACCTTGCTTTGAGCACTGCTGCACAGTAATGCTGGGATAGAAAAGGGCCTTCCCACAAAGTTGGAAGCATAGCATTGTCCAAATGTCTTGGTATGCTGAAGCATTAAGATTTCCCTTCACTGAAAGTAAGGGGCCTATCCCAACCACTGACAAACAGGCCATACCATTATCCCTCCTCCATCAAACTTTACAGTTGCAGTCAGACAGGTAACGTTCTTCTGACATCCCCGCCCATTAGACGTGATTGGTCACTCCACAGAACACATTTCCACTGATCCAGAGTCCAGCGCCGTATGCTTTACAACTCTCCATCCGATGTTTGCCATTGTACTTGGAGATGTGAGGCTTGCATGCAGCTCCTCGGCCATGGGAACCCACTCCACGAAGCTCCCGCCGCACAGGTTTTGCGCTGATATTAATGCCAGTGAAAGTATGAAGTATCTTCAGCCATGGAATCAGCAGAGCATTTGCAACTTTTACGCACCATGCGCTAGATATTACGATATGTATAGATACTAAAATATCTGAAACGGTTCCGATGCTCCTTTTCTGCATATCAATACACAGATACTGGCTGTGCGTTTTCGATCTCTTTTCTCTTTTCTGAATTTCCAATTTAACACACACACCCGCCTTCTGTCACCCACTCGTCTCATTCGCTCTGGTTGACTAGCGCACACATAAAGCCACCTCTCAAACAGCTCGCGAGTACCAAGTTCAGTTCTTTTTCATGGTGTATTGTGCTTAAATGGTCAAATACACAATGACACAAATGACAGCAGCCTAATAAACCTGCTGCTGTCTAAAATCACTCACTGCTTTTGTAACTTTAATTGTAAGCATTAATCTGTATTTAACTTTTACAATGAAGAGTTGTAACAGATGTAGGCCAGTAAGAGCTGTCAAGGCATCTTCATTTATATAGTGCTTTCCACAATACATATTGTTTCAAAGCAGCTTCACAGAAAATTATTATCGAGCTAAAGTTGGTTTTTGATTTAATCACTTCTATTGTAAAAACTGTTAATTATTACTTTAGGGGCCACTTAAATGACACCTTTCCTACTGAAAAAAAAAAAAAAAAAAAAACCAGAATACCTTTAATGCATTCTTGCCGTTCATTTACGTGTTTAGTCTATAGGTTTGCGTGTTTGAGTGTGTATGTGTGCAGAAGCTTGGTAATTACTTGTCTGGTCTGCATAATACAGAAAAATTAGTTGTGTCCGCGGATATATGCGAACTGGAATAATTTTGATAACGTTTTATCTATACAGAGGGAAAGGAAAGGGAAGGAGGCCTTCGCAGGGGATAGTTCAGTTGAAACATCAGGGCTGCGTTATCGTCATGTCTAAGCGCAGGTCCTTCATCTCATCTGGATACTTCCTGGATCTGGCAGGCTGCAGCAAACCTCGGGATAAACAGAGAGAGACTAATATTAGCGTAGACGCCATTCTTCTTCTGATGTAACGAGTACATCAGGTGTTATGGGAAGTGTTCCCGGTTCCGGCTGACCTAATCTATGCAGCCTAACAATTTACATGATTTGAATTATAGAAGTAGATAATGTGTTATGTGTATGCAAGTTTAAACAGATGTGTTTTTAGTCTAGATTTAAACTGTCAGAGTGTGTCTGCTTCCTGAACAGTGATAGGAAGACTGTTCCAATGTTTTGGTGCTAAATAGGAAAAAGATCTACCGCCTGCAGTTGATTTTGATATTCTAGGTATTATCAACTGGCCTGAATTTTGAGATCGCAATAGACGTGAAGGACTGTAATGCATTAAGAGCTCGCTCAGGTACTGGGGAGCTAAACCATTTAGTTTATAACCCTGTTTATACAATGTTTAACAGGGAGCCAATGCAGTGTTGACAGAACCGGGCTAATATGGTCATACTTCCTAGTTCTAGTAAGAACTCTAGCTGCTGCGTTTTGGACCAGCTGTACTTTGTTTAACAGGCGAGCAGAACAACCACCCAGTAGAACGTTACAGTAATCTAGCCTTGAGGTCATGAGCTGTGCGTGTAAACCTCACTCCACTGATCTCAAGAGGCGCTCTAGCAAGCGACTCTAGAGACTGAGGTCTTTAGCCTCCTTGTTAAGGCGCCCGATTTCCATGGGTTCGGGTCCTGCTTAGAGTGTGCAGTTCGAACAGGAGGGGTTACATTGGTGCCGTGACCCAGATGGGAGTGAGGTTTAGGGGGCTGAGTGTAACGGGCGTAGGCCGGGAAGAGCTGTGCGTGTAAACCTCACTCCCGTGATCTCAAGAGGCGCTCTAGCAAGTGACGCTAGAGACTGAGGTCTTTAGCCTCCTTGTTAAGGCGCCCGATTTCCATGCCGGCGAACCTGGGTTCGGGTCCCGCTTAGAGTGTGCAGTTCGAACAGGAGGGGTTACATTGGTGCCGTGACCCGGATGGGAGTGAGGTTTAGGGGGCTGAATGTAACAGACGTAGGCCGGTAAGAGCTGTGGTCTTTAGCCTCCTCGTTAGACTGCCGGCGGACCCAGGTTCGAGTCTTGCTTAGAATGGGTGGTTCGAACAGGAGTGGTTACACAGTGTTTTTTACATTTAATTTCTGTGGTGTTTCTTACCTGAACAGTTTCTAATAGTTTTAGTTAAAAATCACAACACTGGTGCTGGCTGTATCAACCTGGGATTTGGAAACATGACATTTCCAGTTGGACCGATGAAAAGATGTAAAGCCATCAATCAGACTGAATCTGTCTGAAAATGTTTTCTATGACTAGTTTAACTACTTTAGCGTTTAATGCAACAGTTTCAAAGCAGACCTTCACTGTATGTCCTGAACACGCTTTCATGTTTATTGTCAGATGTGATTGACTAACAATCCTCACAGAGAGGCATGCAAATGTTCTCAAACGCACTTAGACAGGTCGATTTCTCACAGGCGTTCGATGTGTTTACTCGTTTAGTCCGAGTGGATGAAAACAGCCTGGACTCTGTTCTCTGAGCCACATGAGAGAGAAAGCAGCTCTTCACACGGCGAACCACTTGCATTTATAAAAGCAACACGCTGCGTGAGTGTCTGTGTGTGTGTGTAAACGGGTTCAGAGAGAAGTTTAGCTCATGACCTCAGCGGAGCGCATGTGTAATGTGTAATCAGGTGAACACAGCTCATGTTCATATACTGCACACCTGTCAGTCACAAACCAAGTGTATAGAAATGATTATGAGAAAGTCACTCCACTGTTGTTCTCTGAGTTTTCACAGAAAAACGAAAGAGACGGAGAGAGAGCAACTTGATATGGACAGAGGAATTCCTGCCTAAGGGAATCAGGGAACTATGTCGGCCAAAGGAAGAGCCGGAAAATGAGGGAATTATAGAGGGAAAATGGCTCAAACAGAGAGCTGCATGTAAACATCATTGAAATAAGAGATTAAACATAAAACTCACTCAATTTTGTTAGATTTATGCTTTAAAGTTGGCATTAAAAATTTAAATTCACCCTATCTATTTTCCAAATGCATATTTTTTAGTGAATAATTCATCCATGCACGTTTCATTTTTTTACAAATGTTTTGACCTCATAATGTCAAAAGTCAAAAAGTCATAAGTGAAATGACAGACGTCTCTCTGGTGACGCGTGCAGAATTTCTCCAATCATTTAGTCTGTTTAGATGCATTTACTGGAAAACAAAAAGCTAAGAAATGATCAAGATGCAAGGTGCCGGACACTCCCAGGTCAGTTCGGAAGATCCAACTCGCACGCAAACACACACAGAATGTTTATATCCTGACGGCTCTGCCGCTTGGCAAGCGTTCTGAGCAAACATGTCGACAGCAGACAGACAGGAAGACATGCGGGGAGGTGGAGACGACTCTGGATATTTGATTCTGTAGCACTGCGAGTTTCTGTCACCTGGTTCTGATTTATAGGGCGTTGCAGGCCTGAGCCCATGGCCTCTGTTTGACTGATCTGGGGTCTGTTTGCAGACGTCCCTCTGTGGTCTTCATGGTTATGAGAAGAGCATCAGCACTGATCTGAGTGAAGAGGTTCGGTCACATCGCATCTGGCCTATTTGGATCTACAAAATCAGGCGTCTTAATATGAAAAGTATTCATATCACTCCTCTAACGGTCTAACCAGGGTTATTATAGTTAGGTAAAAACATAACATTTCTGTTACTTGAAAAGAAGAAGAAGAAACCCCCCCCCCCCCCCTAAAACTAGAAAGTAAAGTTCATTGAGACAAAGCCTTTTCTGAATGTTTGAAAGTTTTATAAGCTTCCTAGCATGTTGCTAACAAGTTTGATCATGTTGTTAGAATGTCTTGGCATTTTTCTAGTATTAATTTGCATGTTTGTAGCATGTTTTAGTAAACTGTTAGCATGAATGTTACAAACATGTCTTACCAAATTTCTAACATGTTGCCTGCATGTTTTAGCACATTGCTAGTATGTTTTAGCATACTGAAAGCATTCTTAACATGTAGCTAGCATTAATTAACATGTTAGTAGCATGTCTTACCAAATTGCTAACATGTTTTAGCACATTGCTATTATGTTTTAGCATGTTGGTAGTATAATTTAACACATTGTTAGCATTAATTAGCATGTTGCTAGCATGATTTAGCATACTGCTAGCATATTTTAATACATTGCTAGCATGTTTAAGCTTGTTGCTAACATGAATTAGCACATTGCTAGCATGATTTAGCATGTTGTTACAAGTTTTAGCACATTGCTTGCATTAATTAGCATGTTTGCTAGCATGAGTTAATGTGCTGCTGGCATTTTTTTACATGTTGCTAGCATGAATCAGCATGTTTTAGCATGCTGCTAGCATATTTTAACACATTGCTAGCATGAATTAACATAAATTAGCATATTTTTAGCATGCTGCTACAAGTTTTAGCACATTGCTTGCATTAATTAGCATGTTGTTAGCATGATTTAATGTGCTGCTGGCATTTTTTAACATGTTGCTAGCATGAATCAGCATGTTTTAGCATGCTGCTATCACGATTAAGCAAGTTGCTATCATGTTTTAGCATGAATTAACACTTTGCTAACATGATTAAGCATGTTGCTAGCATGTTTTAGCACACTGCTAGCATGAATTAGCACAATGCTAGCAAACAAGTGCGAGACGAGTATCAAGCATGTGAGTTTATAATAGTGATGCTTCGCTTTGCAAGCACCACTAATAATAAGCTTAAATAGGATTTCAGTATGTTGGCTTTGTCAAGCCAACAAAATAATATTCCATATATAATCCATATCAACTCTGGTTCTTCTTTGTGTCAAAAACAAATTCCTCATCCCACTGAGTTCCCCCGGAGAAGCCGGATCCAATCCCAGACTGTTGCTACCCAACGCTGGCACGGATGGTGAGGATTTCAGACAGCGTGGAGTGCAGACGGATGGATCCAGAAAATCTCAGAGGTTTTCAGTGAACTGTCAACGTATAGCGGCTGAAATGCCGGACGTGTGAAATGCCCCAGTGCACCACAACTAGCAGACAGAAGGCGGATGAATGTTACAAAACAACGTTAATATATTATAGAAATCACTGCAGGAGGCTTTAGATACACGTGTGTTGATGCACAGAAAGAAGGACAACATGCACAAACATTTGTCCTATGAAATCACATACAAAACCACACGTGAACTCTCTCTCAGACTCCTGAACAAACAGTACAGTATTTACTCTGTCTGTACGCATACATACACCCTCTGTGTGTACAGTACATAGTGTATGCGTACAGTACTTACAGGCTCAAAAGGCCCGGTGCACTGAGAAAATTTACCAGCCTTAGTAGCTATTAAAAATGAACTTTTATATAAATAATGAACTCAAGATAAATCTAAACTCCTTAATTTTTATGGAAGTATGGAAGCTTGTTTCCGCCACTGAATAAAAAAAAAAAGGTCATTTCGACTTTTTATCTCACAATTCTGACTTTTTTTGATAAAGTCAGAATTGTGTGATAAAAAGTCGCAACTGCAATATAATGTCAGAATCACGGGATAAAGTTGCAACTGCGAGTTATAAAGTCAGAGTTGTGAGAAAAAGTCACAATTGCGAGTTATAAAGTCAGAATTGCAAGATGAAAAGTCGTAAGTGCGAGTTATAAAGTCAGAATTGTGAGATAAAAAGTTGCAGTTGTGAGTTATAAAGTCAGAATCACGAGATAAAATCATAAGTGTGAGTTATAAAGTCAGAATTGCGAGAAAAAAAGGCACAACTGCGAGTTTTAAAGTCACAATTGCGAGATAAAAAGTTGCAACTGCAAATTATAAAGTCAGAATTGCGAGATAAAAAGTTGCAATTGCGATATAATGTCAGAATCACGGGATAAAGTTGCAACTGCGAGTTATAAAGTCAGAATTGTGAGAAAAAGTCACAATTGCGAGTTATAAAGTCAGAATTGCAAGATGAAAAGTCGTAAGTGCGAGTTATAAAGTCAAAATTACGAGATAAAAAGTTGCAATTGCAAGTTATAAAGTCAGAATCACAAGAGAAAAAGTTGCAACTGCAAATTATAAAGTCAGAATTGCAAGATAAAAAGTCGTAACTGCAAATTATAAAGCTAGAATTGCGAGAGAAAAAGTCACAACTGCGAGTTATAAAGTCAGAACTGCGAGATAAAAAGTCGCAACTGCAAATTATAAAGTCAGAACTGCGAGATAAAAGTCGCAACTGCAAATTATAAAGTCAGAATTGCGAGAGAAAAAGTCACAATTGCGAGTTATAAAGTCAGAATTGCAAGATGAAAAGTCGCAATTAATTTTTATTTATTTTTTTTAATAAATTGTTCTTGAGCAGCAAATCATCATGTTAGAATGATTTCTGAAGGATCATGTGACACTGAAGACTGGAGTAATGATGCTGAAAATTCAGCTTTGATCACTGGATATAAATTACACTTTACTATATATTCACATAGAAAACATCTGTTTTAAATTGCAAAAATATTTCAGATTTTTTACTGTATTTTTGATCAAATAAATGCAGCCTTAGCAAGCAGAAAAGACTTTTTTCAGAAACATTAAAAAATCGTACCGACTCCAAACTTTGGACATTGCTCTATGTATATCTGAACACATGAGAAACTAAGACAAGTGTGTGTTATTGCATCATATCTACTCATGCGATGCACCTGCTCTCATCTGAAAATCACTACTGTGACGTAACACACACAAATCTGCATGAACAGACACATGCGGCATTGTGTCCCGCAGCCTCAGCGCAGTCATGCGTCCGTCCGTCTGATGTGACCACTCATAATCACACATTCACCCAAAAGCTGATGAGCTCTCAATGTGGCCCTTGTTCTGTGCTTTGCATCGAGCTGCACGGACGCATCCACACGCATGAGTGCATTCTGGGGCTGAAACGGGACCAGCACTGTTCTAGAGCGCGTGTTTAATGTTTATAAACCCCCTTCATTTCTCAGACCTTATAAAAGACGTATTTTCTTATATGGTATAAAACGTATATTCTTCTTTAAATGGTTGTTAGATGCTATTTATATTGCTAATAGTGGCACTTTCAACTAGTCCACTGTTGTTCTGGATGACTAGTAAAACGGAGTAGTCGTCAAGCTCTAGCGTTCTGCCAGCGTGACGCAGATCACGTGTATTGGAGGTTTCATTCATGTCCTTAGACATCCTGGCAGCGTTGATGAATCTATAAAGTATTTGACTGAAAGGCTTTCAGCGTAATTATGCTTCAGGGGCAGATGAGAAACACACAATTATAGTGCAGAGGTCAAATAGTTTGGCTTAAAAGACACGTTAACACGTGTGCTCTTATTAAGTGTCTTAAAAGAACCCAATTGTACATTCTGTCAGCATTTACTTACCCCATTTGACTTTCTTCGTTTTAGTGTTCCACATATGGTGTCCCACACATGACTTCCGCCATGTTTGTAGTTTTTCAGTTTCATGAACAAAATAAATATTGACAGATTCTTGTTTTTGGATGGGTATCTCTCTCAATAAATCTATCAAATCAGTCCTAGTGGTGAGGCAGAGGAGGCTTTGGGAAACTGTGAGAGGAAATCATGCTTCAGTTATTTCATAGCCTTTGTGCTCCGGCTTGGCCGCGGCTCCAGCGCTCTCAGTGGGTGTCTGTGGGCTTCTGCTGCCCATCAGGGCTTGTTGACATGGTGTACTTCACAACCACACACTCTTAAACACACACACTCTACGCCAGCAGGTGTGTCAGACTCCACACCGCCAGAGGAAAGACGCCGCTGGCACCAGCCGTCCGTGCGCCGCTGCCAAGAGAAGCTGCGTCTCTGTGGGATTCGCAGTGGTGGCTCTTGTGAGAGGGAAACGACGTCAGCACCACTTACTGAGATGCCAACCGAGGGCACTTGGGAAGGCATTCGGAATTTTTCTGCTGAAAGGAATTATTTTTTATGGTTTATTGCAGTTTTTATTGGTGCACATCATTATTGTTTTAAATTCATGTTCTCGTAAACTTGAATTAGAATACCATCCCTTGCCTCTTGCAGCATCTCTTCTCTGATGACGAGGGCGGGGCAACCTGTCACTCACATGAGATCCACCAATAGCAAACCACAACCATCCAATCAATTCCCCACAGACAAAACCAAGCCCCGCCCTACATTTGTTCTTGTTTGAGAATGTTTCACTCGGATATACGACACAATAGAGACGAAAAGATGAGCGCATCTTCTCTTTCATGACGACTTTAAATAGTTAAAACTAGTCAATGGAAGATTTGTTGGCAACACTTTAACTTTAATATGTTAACTTTAGTTAATGCATTAGGTATTAAAACTTACAGTATGGAAGCTTGTTTCCGCCATGAAATAAAAAATAAAAAAGGTAATTGTGACTTTTTATCTCACAATTCTGACTTTCGCAATTGAGTCAGAATTGTGTGATATAAAGTCAGAATTGCGAGTTATAAAGTCAGAATTGTGTGATATAAAGTCAGAATTGCGAGTTATAAAGTCAGAATTGCGAGATATAAAGTCAGAATTGCGAGATATAAAGTCAGAATTGAGAGTTATAAAGTCAGAATTGCGAGTTATAAAGTCAGAATTGCGAGATATAAAGTCAGAATTACGTGATATAAAGTCAGAATTGTGAGATATAGTCGGAATTACGAGTTATAAAGTCAGAATTGCCTGATATAAAGTCAGAAGTGCGAGATATAAAGTCAGAAAGTCAGAATTGCGAGTTATAAAGTCAGAATTGCGAGATATAAAGTCAGAATTGCGAGATATAAAGTCAGAAAGTCAGAATTGCGAGTTATTAAGTCAGAATTGCGTGATATAAAGTCAGAATTGCGAGATATAAAGTCAGAAAGTCAGAATTGCGAGTTATAAAGTCAGAATTGCGTGATATAAAGTCAGAATTGCGAGATATAAAGTCAGAAAGTCAGAATTGCGAGTTATAAAGTTGGAATTGTGAGTTATGGAGTCAGAAATGCGAGTTATAAAGTCAGAAAGTCAGAATTGTGAGTTATAAAGTTGAAATTGCGAGATATAAAGTCAGAATTGCCTGATATAAAGTCAGAATTGCGAGATATAAAGTCAGAAAGTCAGAATTGCGAGTTATAAAGTCGGAATTGTGAGTTATGGAGTTGGAAATGCGAGTTATAAAGTCAGAATTGCGAGATATAAAGTCGGAATTACGAGATATAAAGTCAGAATTGCGAGATATAAAGTCAGAAAGTCAGAATTGTGAGTTATAAAGTTGAAATTGCGAGATATAAAGTCAGAATTGCCTGATATAAAGTCAGAATTGCGAGATATAAAGTCAGAAAGTCAGAACTGCGAGTTATAAAGTCGGAATTGTGAGTTATGGAGTTGGAAATGCGAGTTATAAAGTCAGAATTGCGAGTTATAAAGTCGGAATTGTGAGTTATGGAGTTGGAAATGCGAGTTATAAAGTCAGAATTGCGAGTTATAAAGTCAGAATTGCGAGTTATAAAGTTGAAATTGCGAGATATAAAGTCAGAATTGCGAGATATAAAGTCAGAAAGTCAGAATTGCGAGTTATAAAGTCAGAATTGCGAGATATAAAGTCGGAATTGTGAGTTATAAAGTCAGAAAGTCAGAATTGCGAGATATAAAGTCAGAATTGCGAGTTATAAAGTCAGAATTACGTGATATAAAGTCAGAATTGTGAGATATAAAGTCGGAATTGGGAGATATAAAGTCAGAATTGTGAGATATAAAGTCGGAATTGGGAGATATAAAGTCGGAATTGCGAGTTATAAAGTCGGAATTACGAGTTATAAAGTCAGAATTGCCTGATATAAAGTCAGAAGTGCGAGATATAAAGTCAGAAAGTCAGAATTGCGAGTTATAAAGTCAGAATTGCGTGATATAAAGTCAGAATTGCGAGATATAAAGTCAGAAAGTCAGAATTGCAAGTTATAAAGTCAGAATTGCGAGATATAAAGTCAGAATTGCGAGATATAAAGTCAGAAAGTCAGAATTGCGAGTTATAAAGTCAGAATTGCGTGATATAAAGTCAGAATTGCGAGTTATAAAGTTGGAATTGTGAGTTATGGAGTCGGAAATGCGAGTTATAAAGTCAGAAAGTCAGAATTGTGAGTTATAAAGTTGAAATTGCGAGATATAAAGTCAGAATTGCCTGATATAAAGTCAGAATTGCGAGATATAAAGTCAGAAAGTCAGAATTGCGAGTTATAAAGTCGGAATTGTGAGTTATGGAGTTGGAAATGCGAGTTATAAAGTCAGAATTGCGAGATATAAAGTCGGAATTGCGAGTTATAAAGTCAGAATTGCGAGTTATAAAGTCAGAATTGCGAGTTATAAAGTTGAAATTGCGAGATATAAAGTCAGAATTGCGAGATATAAAGTCAGAAAGTCAGAATTGCGAGTTATAAAGTCAGAATTGCGAGATATAAAGTCGGAATTGTGAGTTATAAAGTCAGAAAGTCAGAATTGCGAGTTATAAAGTCAGAATTGTGTGATAAAAACTTGCAATTGACCCTTCTCAAAGACCCGCCCCCCTTAGTTACTGTTGCTTTGTCCGACAAGCCATGGCGCTGTCACGCCACACGCAGTGAAATGGCGGATTCGGCGTTATGATTGGTTAGATCGTTTGTCAATCAAACTCCCGGCGAAGGGTCAATTGCGAGAAAAAAAGTCACGCAGTTCTGACTTTACAACTCGCGACTGAGAAAAAAAGTCAAATTGTGAGATAAAAAGTCGCAATTACCTTTTTTATTTTTATTTTGGTGGCGGAAACAAGCTTCCGTCATTCATTAGTCAAGGTTATGGTCATTTATACATACTTGAATATATTTTTAACATTTCAAGTTGTATAAATTAACATGCATGTACCACTTATTGTATTTAAAGTACCGAAAATGTTTTAAATGGCTTTAATTTCAGTTAACGATACCAAATGCATGAACAGTTTTATAATCTAAATAAGATATTCGAGATACATTTTGAAAAAGCACGACAGGTTTCCTAATAGAGCGGAGGATTTTCAGCAGTTTAAGTGCTCTGGTGAACAAGACCTTGCTTGACTTACATGCACCACAAGCCTCGTCTGGAAACACGACAAGCTCCAAACCACAAGCGAGGTGGTGGAGCGAGGCACGGAGATCTGCGCTTTACTGTGGGATCGTTTGGGCTAAATGAGTGTGGTCTCAGCCTGGGAAGGGCTTTCAGATGGGAGATGTGTTGATTTTCCTCACAGCTCTCTGCTGTGGTATGGCACTCAAATCTGCAGCATCCCGCGTAAGGAATGTGCACAAGGGATCACACACTGCATAACGACACACACTAGTCAGGGGACACCGAAGACGCCTGCCTAGAAAAACAGCAACAGAGGAAATAATTTTACAGTTTACTGTGGAGCGGGAAGAGAGAGACTGATCGGATCCAGCTGACCTGGTCACACACACACACTGCTGTGGGTTTGAGGGTATCAGGTGATACCATGGTATTTATATGGTACTGTATGTGTAGCATCATCATGGTATACATCTAAACCAAATATCTGTCAATATAGTGTTGGACAATGGGGGGCATTACAGGTCAAAAAGGTCAAGAACCGCCGGTCAAAACAAAACCTACCTTGGAGCACCATGTTAAAAACAGTAACATGCTGTATATTTTACAGAATGTCTGTAAATATACAGTAGTTTTCTGTTTTCAGCCCGTTTCACTCGTAATACAGTATCAATACTGTAGAGGCACTGCATTATGGGATTATGGGAATTATGGCATTTCCGCCTGATTAATCAAAACGTTTGTGCCCGTCGAGAAGACGGATAAACGATTGTTCGGCTGAGAATGCGGTAAGTCAGTCTTTTCTGGAGCTTTTCGTTCGCGTTTCTACTTTGTCATTAATGGTTTGATCTTGAAATGTTAAACTTTTGTTTCTCACAACAAACGGTTAACGTTACTCTGTCCTCAGCGCTTCACGCAGTATGTTTCATGTTATAGACAAACCTTAGCGTGTTATTCTTACAACCTGATTTTTAAACTTTTGTTTTTTTGCATTTTTTCTCCCGTTTCAGGCTGAATCATGTGATGTAGCTCCATTGTTTATGTAAGTGTTTGGCTTATTTTCACGTGTATCAGGTTTATGACAAAGAATGGACTACTTGCACTGAGGCTTGTAACACACTTTCGTTTTGAAATAATACAACTTGCCTATTTCCGCTTAGTGATCGATGCTGCACTTTGACATCAACTATGAACACGGTTCAAGAAACAAGAAGGGAAAGTGACTTCCAAGACCGGCAACACTGCAAAAAAGGAGCAGTACTGAAAAACTTGTAGGCCTACTATTTGTTTTTACTCCACATTTGGAAAAATGTAAAAGTAAATAAGATTGCTGTATTGTTCATTGATAACTGTTGAATGCATTTTAAATGTTGACCTTTCAAAAATAATAATAAAAGTTTTAAAACTTTAAGAGTATGTTGCCTTCCATTTCCTTTGCCATAACATAATAACCAAAGTATATTTTTAATTATTTAATGACAAATATAAGTGCAGTACGAAAAGCTGTATAAATAGCTGTAGATAAACAGTATAATACTGTAAAAGTACATAATATTACAGCAGGATACTGTATTTGGTAATTACAGTACTATACTGTAAATGTTGTTTACAGAAGTAGTACTGTACAAATACAGTAAGTGGCTGGCAGTATTTTACTGTAAATTTACAGCGAAAAGTTTTACAGCATATGGAAGCCCATTTTCCCTACTTTTAATGTAATAATTATGACTTAGTATGTTTTTAATCTCTTAATTACGATTTAGTATGTAATAATTTTGACCTTTTATGTCATATGATAGTGTCATAATTATATTATACATCATAATTTCTACTTTTATCATCTACTTTTTAATCTCTTAATTATGACTTAGTATGTAATAATTTCAGGTTTATCTCCTAATTTATAATTATAATGTCATAGTTATGACAAAAAGTCAAAATTATGACTTATGACTTAGTATGTTATAATTTTATTTTAATTTTATTTTTACTGTCACATGACAGTGTCATAATTATATGTCATAATTTTGACTTATGTCATAACTATGACTTAGTGTGTCGATTATGATTATTAGTAATGTCTTGATTTCTACTTTTATGTCACAATTTTGTCATATATAATCATTTTATGTCATATGACATAATTATGACTTTATATATCATAAATTTTATGTAAAAATTATGATTTAGTAAAACATTATGCGGCAGAAATGGGCTTCCATACTCACTCACAGGAGACGCAATGTAGTTCACAAAGTTCGTTGCGCGTGACCGTCAGTCAAGCGCGCGACGCGAATGTTTCAGTTTTTACCTGCCTGGTGAAGAGGATCGCCGCGTCATGGTGATGCTGATGATCGTCATCCAGCGGATTCTGCTGATTCTGCCACTTACAGAAGCTCTTGAGCGTCGCGGCGGCGTTTTTGGACACCTCGATCCCCTTCTCGTTTTCGGACAGAATCGTCACTTTAACCACCGACAGGCGGATGGGGTTCTCGATGCTGGCGTGACCGTAGAGTTTGGACGCGATGGACGCGAGCGTCAACAGGTAATGATGCAGGTCCTTCCCGTATTTCTTCGTCATGGACGCATCCGCGACCAGCAGCAGCTCCACGTGCCGCGCGCGAGACACGGACCTCCTGCGTCGCGTCAGCGAAGCGTCGGGCTTCGCAAACTTTGTCCACCATCTGCGTCCGCGCGCGTCCTCATCGCGTTTCCGCTTCCCCCGAGCGCTCCGCTTTTTATCCCTGCGTGTTTTTCGGTCACGCGTGCCGCAGCTGTGTCGCGCGGGCATCTCTTCGAAACTGAAGCGTTCCCGGGTATAATAGTGGAGAGCGCGCGTCGCGTCGGCGTCCTCGACGATGTGCACGTCATTCTCGTGGCTCTTCGCCCGGATGAGCGGTGTGATTGTGTACCGGGCGTGATCAACCGCGAAAAACCCATCAAGTCCACCGCTGCACAGATTGAAAACCGCAAGAGACTCCGTGTTTGAATTGACGGTGCCGCGGTACACGCATTCCCGGCGCATTGACGGCGCGTCCGCGTTCGAACCAAAGTGATGAGACAGTACCGACTCGTCCCGCTCCATATCCAGCTGAAAGCGCTGCTCGTCCATGTACAGAAGGTACCCGGCTTTTCCTCCCCCGTGATAAATCCGATCCACAGTCCGCACGACGCCGTCGCTCCGCTGGGCAGGTGTGAGGAGAGACGCGTTCGCAGGTGGACGGAACGCGCTGAGCGCAAAGGAACCGTCCAGAGCGCAGCACAACAAAACAATCTGCCACATTATTATTCCATGTAGTTCATGAAAACTTTTGGAAACATTACAATCCGAAATCCAGCTTTAAGATGAGGAATTCCAGCAAACAGAGGCGGACTGATCCATTAGTCCCGGTGCGCATCTCACGAGTCAGTGAAATAAATACACGAAGGCAAAGAAAATACCACGAGAGTGCAGCGAGAACTAAAGTGAACTTGAAGAACAAAACACAAAGTTTCCTCTTAAAAGCACCAGAGAGAGAGAAAGAAATAGAGAGAGAGAGAGAGAGAGAGAGAGAGAAAGAGAGAAAGAGAGAGAGTCCTGCCCCTTTGCGCTCGCTCTCCACTCCAGACCTCCTCCTCTCATTCTTTCCCAACTCTCTCTCTCTCTCTCTCTCTCTCTCTGTGTGTTTAGTTTACAGGTTCATCTCTACTTGTTAAAAGCCAAATGTTTGAAAATGTCCTCACAAACATAGTGAAACATGTTGAAATGTGACTTGTGAATGAAGATGGTATAACACTTTACAATAAGGTTACATTAGTTAACATGAACAAACAATGAAAAACACTTTATTGAAAATAAAAATAAAAGTTGTACAGTATATCAGTTAAAGGGGACCTTTAATGCCCCCTTTCACAAGATGTAATATAAGTCTCTGGTGTCCCCAGAATGTGTGTGTGAAGTTTCAGCTCAAAATACCCCACAGATCATTTATTATAGCTTGTTAAATTTGCCCCTATTTGGGTGTGAGCAAAAACACGCCGTTTTTGTGTGTGTCCCTTTAAATGCAAATGAGCTGCTCCCGCCCCCTTTCCAGAAGAGGGCGGAGCTTTAACAGCTCGCGCTTCGGTCGCTCAACAACAACAAAGCTGGAGAATCTCACGCAGCCAAAATGAGGATTGTCAGTAACGGTGTTCAGCCTTACATTGTTCAAACCGGAGTCGACACTGATGGAGAGACTCAGGAAGAAGTTTTAGACGTTTCTGAATGGTTAGTGGATAAATTTATGTTGATTCAACTCATCCACTAGCATGTGCCGTCATGTTCATCTTTTGTGTTGAATTAACCCTCGTTGGTGAAGCAGTCCGGCGTAAAATGACGGCATGTCAACAACAACTCTTCCTCTTCTCTAAAGCAGCCCAACATGGCCACACCCCCTTTATTGAGTGTTCTCGGGGGCGGAGTTTATGTGAATTTTAGGGTTGTGATGTCACCAACCCGAGAAGAAGCTCGTTGTAGTCCCTACCAGCCGTTTAAAAAGCGATTTCTATAAAAGAAAATATCTCCTTTTGCATTGAATTTTGAGCGTCGTAACTTTGCAGATGTTGTTTATGATCAAACAGCAACATTACACACTAACTAAAGTTAAAAAAGTGAAATCATTATCAACCACCCCTTTAAATGTCAGTTAATGCACTGTCAACTAACATGAACAACTGTATTTTTATTAAAAACATTAACAAGGGTTAATAAATAGTGGGAAAATGTATTGCTTATTGTTAGTTCATGTTAACTAATGCATTACAAATGAGACTTTATTGTAAAATCTCTTTATCTTACAATAATAAACAAGCTAGGTAATGTGAAAATGTGGAAGTATACGCTTGACTTTACCGTATATAGAAAATGAAAAGAGCATCATAAAGCACTAGTGCATATGACTCAGTTCTTCTGAAGCTTTGTCTGAGAACAGACCCAAATTTAAGTCATTATTTACTAAAAAATCTGGGCATTTGATGTCATTGGCATAAAATGACATCAAATTAAAGACTTAAAAACACCATATTGATGGCTTCTCTTAAAGTCAGCATGAAAGGGAAGTTGTGCTGGTCTTTTCTTCTCTATTGTGTCGTATATCCGAGTGAAACGCTTCTCAAACAAGAACAAATGTAGGGCGGGGCTTGATTTTGTATGTAGGGAGTTGATTGGATGGTTGTGGTTTGCTATTGGTGGATCTCATGTGAGTGACAGGTTGCCCCGCCCTCGTCATCCGAGAAGAGAAGAGATGCTGCAAGAGGGAGGGGAAGATATTCTGATTCAAGAAAATATTTAGTTAACACAATAATGACGTGCACTGATAAATAATTTATGACAAACACTGCAATATTCCATAAAAAAAACAAGAATTGTCCATTTTGATTTCATGGTGACTTTAATCTTACAGGAGGCAATGTTTAAAAAGTCCTCGATGAAAAATGTAGAAGTACACTCTTAAAAGTTCTCTACTCTCTAATTTTTTTTCAGGGCTCAAATTGATCTCTAGCAGAATCCTACATTGCATAACATATTTCTGATGCTGGTTTTTGTTTTGATACAGAATCCAATAATATCTCACTAATGGGTTTTATGACGTCAGAGCACATCATCTGACATCTGAACACATCTGATTTATCCTTTTTAAAGCTACAAAAGTTACTCAGTCAAGAGCAGTGAGTGATTGTTCTTTGTCTTTTGTTGTTTGATCAACTTTAAAAACTCAGAAAGCATCAGGAATATTAGGCTGCTGTCACTTTAAGAGCTAATGCACGGATCCAATATACTGTTACACGTGTTATATTTCTCAACTGTTCACTTATGACATAACTGGCTATGTTTATGAGGATAAATTGCTGGGTTGAAAATGGACAAACCCAGCGAATGGGTAGTTTTATTATACACATCTGAAGGGTTTATTTTCTATTACTACTATAATTTGCACATTCAGCATTCTCAACATGATTCCCAACAGAACATGCGAGAGAAACGTGACATCATGGAGGGAATCCATCCGCTACTGGGAAACCCTGTTCAATAGTGCATCAACCGCCACAGGCAATGACACAGAACACTGAGTATTGTGTGCACACTAGTGAGGGCTTCATTCTCCAGCACTGGCTCATGACATCATCACGACAACAACAGTGACAGCATTTTCATTCTTGTACAGGTTGTACATTGAAGCTTTCAAAGCTTCAGCTTGCTGTAGTTGAGTAACAATATTTTAATTATTGATCACAGCACTTCCTTCTTCTCCAAACGCGCATAGACCGATGATCTGAGCGTTGAGGTGATGGATAATTTATGGCGCATCCAGAATAGAAGCTTCAGTGACTGGGACAAAAGCGTCGGCATGTACGGTCACGCTCGTGCAATCTGACAGATATTATGTGGCATTAGGAGGATATTTATTACATCTTCAGGCGAGCTGGTGGTTTTGTGCCAGCGCTGTCACTCGCTGGATTTGGGTGTTGTGTAACACGAGTCGCTATTCAAATTGACACACGGAGCCAAATTGCATCGGAATTGTATGACACTTCATGGATCTCCTGCCCAGTGTTTGTTTACTGAGGCCGAGTCACTTCATAGTGTTTCCCAGAGGAGCTGTCAGAAACAGCAGACACGCAGGCTACAGGGAATATTTACAGTCAATCTCTTCTCACATACTGTACATGTATCTGCTCAAATGTGTCCCGGAGCCCAAATGATTAGAAGGGAATGCATAAATTGATAAAAACAAATATATATACAATGTACGTTGAATAATGCATTAAAGTAACTTTGGACAAAAGCATCTGCCAAATGCATAAATGCAAAAAATTACAATTTTTTTAATGTTCACCAAGGCTGCATTTATTTGATCAAAAATACAGTAAAAATTGTGAAATATTATTCCAATGTAAATCAGCTGTTTTCTATGTGAATATATAGTAAAGTGTAATTTATTCCTGAATTTTCAGCATCATTACTCCAGTCTTCAGTGTCACATGATCCTTCAGAAATCATTCTGATATGATAATTTGCTGCTCAAGAAACATTTATGATTATTATCATTGTTGAAAAAGTGCAGCTGCTTCATATTTCGTTGCTTACTTAAAATCTGAAAGTGGCATTTAATGTAATTTCACAATGCATCTTGAATGCACACTAAATGGGTTTGTTTAAGTGGGATTTCAACAATGTGAGTATCATTTTGGGGGGTAAACTCTTTCTTTGAACTATTCCATTTCCATTCAGGCCTGTACAGACCATCAACCCCCACATACACCGTCCTGCTGCCGATCTATAGGAGTGTGTGGGAGTTCACGAGAGAACACTGTGTACTATCACGTATGTTTCACAGTGACGGTGAAGCCCACCTCTTCACAATAAACCCGCATTAAACCAATCAAAACCACACAGCCATAATGAACAGCTTCCACACAGTTACACTCAACCCTAGTTGTGATATATGACCACATGAATCAATGATTGCAAGTGTATCACTTGTGAAATAAAATGATTAAATTGAAAGGTTTGATGGCTTTACATTTAATGCATTTTAATAAATCATTTTTTCTGCATCTATAGCATCCAGACTTCTCATTATAAATTCAATGTTACGATTTTAACATAACAGATCCTTAAAATCACATAAAAGCAACCCTGACACTTAATTCATGTTCCTTCTCTTATTGTGAATGATTCAACAATGACGTTATTCTAAATGAAAACATGTTTGTCTTCAAAATCTTTCATGAGAACATAACATTCTGAAACGACTTTGAAATGGCATTCACAACCCATTTTACTTCCATAATGTGATGTATTTCCCAGTTAAACAGGATATTCATGAGAAATAAATGGTCAGGGCTGGATTTTATCCATGAGCTTGTCTGTTTTATACCAGAGCGAGTTAGACTGAATAGATATTGTTTACACTGTCAGTCTTTGGGACTGACAACCACATTTACTTACAGGCAGGGCCCTAAAACGAGCTTTTCTGTCAATGGCTCGTGACTTTTTACCGGCCATAAACATTTAACAAATGTTTATAAACATAGATTAATCCTTATTAAAGCTATAAAAGTTATTCAGTCAAGAGCAGTGAGTGATTGTTCTTTGTTGTTTGATTACGTTTAAAAACACGTAAAGCATCAGGAATATTAGGCTGCTGTCACTTTAAGAGCTAATGCATGGATCCAATATACTGATACACATTTTTTTTTTTTTTTTTTACTGTTTACGTTCACTTATGACATAACTGGCTATATTTACAAAGATACACTCTAAAAAATGCTGGGTTGAAAAAATGGACAAACCCAGCGAATGGGGCGGTTTAACCCAGCGCAGCGAATGGGGCGGTTTAACCCAGCGCAGCGAATGGGGCGGTTTAACCCAGCGCAGCGAATGGGGCGGTTTAACCCAGCGCAGCGAATGGGGCGGTTTAACCCAGCGCAGCGAATGGGGCGTTTTAACCCAGCGCAGCGAATGGGGCGTTTTAACCCAGCGCAGCGAATCGGGTTGTTTTAACCCAGTGTTTGGGTTAAATGTTTGCCTAGGCTGCTGGGTAGTTTTATTTCACTCAACTATTATCTAAAAATTACTATATTGTTTGCTTAAAATGAACTCAAAGTATGTTGGAAATTAACATTTATTAATATGTTTAAAGCTGCAGTCCTGCATTTTTCCTCTTTGTCGCCATCTCTGTTTGAAACCTGCAACTGCAGTCATATGCGGAATTGCTGTCGTTACGTGCGTTGTGCACTGGCCCGACTCCTCAGCAGATGAATCTAACGTTTGCTGTCAATCACTACACCGGTGTGGATACTGTACTTCAAAATCACAGATTCTACGCATTAGGCCTACAATAAATCGTGCTGCCAGTGGTGATTAAATCTAACGATCGCTTAGCTCGAATCACGTGCAAATTATTATTATTGTTATAGTTTGTTCTCAAATTGTTAATGTTAACAACATCAGCATTGCGTGAGTGTGTATTAGCGTTACCTATAGATTTCAATATCTGTAGCCACTCCACAGTCCAAAGTCTTTTGCTTTTGACTACGGGTGAATCTCCAGTTGTCACTAATGATTGTCATTTGAACCTTTCTAGATTACAATCCACCATCAAAATGATAAGTTTAGCTATTTCAGCTGCTGTGAGAAAAGGCTATAAATGATCCGCTACAAGCAGCATCCTCACATGATATAGCTACTAGCTGGGACTCCTTCCTCTCTGTTTACAGACGTGACGTAACGATGCAAAGACGAACTGCTGCATGCTCGAATTTCCCGCGGAAATCCACCAGGTCGCTCTTATTATAAAAGATTATTACAAGCTTACCGCTTACCATCTGCTGGGTTAAAACAACCCTATCTATGGGTTTGTTTATAACCCAACATTGTTTAGAGTGAACTTGCCAAGACGGCCATTTTGACACAATTTTGTTTGAATATATCTGTTCAAGCACAAGACGACGAGCTCGATTCGCGCACTGTCCGAGACGCAGCTTTCTGTGTGCGTGTTTTGGTAACGAGTAACGAATTGAGACCCCTTTCGCGTCTTCTTGCGCTTGAATATTTCGATTGGCAAGGCATCAACTTTCGTGAAGATGCACCACTGGCCCGTCAACTGTCCTGAGCATCGTTCATATTTGTCATTACTAGAATTCATAAAAATATTACCAGCCAACTGGTGATTGACACAGTTGCTCACCAACACCAAGTTTTACTCACATTTGGAGCTCGGTGAGTGTTTATTTTAGGCCCTGCTTACAGGTCAGTCTCAAAATGTCCAGTTGAAACTCACGATTTGCTATAGTACAGTATATATCATCTTACGTGAGTAAAGTTGGACATACTTTATATAAGTTTTGATCTCCTGTGACTTTAACTTGCAATACTTTTAGCGTCAAATGCTTTTAACGTCAGATATGCTGCTATCAGGCCTGTTGTTTTTCCTGCGGTCAAAACATGTTGGTTATGAGACGGCCGTGAAGAGGCACCTCTCATCTCTCACCTATCTGCCAGCGGTTTGTGAGAAATGTTGTGATCCCAGAGTCTCTTGGGGGTCGGCGGAGGATGTTTGCTCAGGTTAGAGCAATGTGAGAAACCACGGCGTGGGTCGGCCGACGTGTGAGGGGTGTGTGTGTGTGTTTTGGGTGATGAATGCTTTGGGATCTTTAGAGGTATTGCTGTAACCCACAGCTCACCTTTGGCTCGGGCCTTGACCTGCCAACGGAGATTAAAATGAGCAAGGATTGAGGCATGAGGACAGGCTTTCCTGTCAAAACAGTTGGAGGAAAAGAGGCAGAGATGTTTAGAGATGTTGGGAAAATGTCCAGTTATCTTTCTTTAGTGTGTCCACAAAATAAAACAACTAAGAAAAGATCTTTAAAATAGTGATTGAGGGTATTAAAGAGTGAGATTTCTATATATGGTTTTATGTAAACATAATTATATAATTTTTTTTATTTTTATGATGTCATGCAAATAGAGTTTCATGGCCAAGTCGCATTAAAAAATAAATAAAAATAAATTATATATATATTCATAAAAACCACACTCTTACACTCACCAAGGCTGCATTTGTTTGATCAAAAATACAGTACAACTTTGAAGTATTTTTACAATTTAAAACCGCTGTTTTCTATGTGAATATATAGTAAAATGTAATTTATATCCAGTGATCAAAGCTCATCATTACTCCAGTTTTCAGTGTCACATGATCCTCCAGAAATCATTCTAATATGCTGATTTGGTGCTCAAGAAACATTTATGATTATTATCAATGAAACTGATCTATTTAAAAAATAATTAGATGGAGAAATAATTTAAATCGAATTGTTTAGCATCAAACACAAACAGACGAGCGCACGCTTTTGGCACCGGCAGCCCAACGTGAAACGGCTTTCCTGTAGCAGGAGATGCGCTGCTGTATCAAACACGGGCGCATTATAGATATAATCCACTGAACACAACAATCCACACAACCAAATGTCCTCGTAAACCATGTTTACGTTGTAATACCCATGTCATTATACACATTTGTGTCCTCATAAACCATTATACAAGAACACACACATACACAGGCAATCCTCACTCTAAATATAGAGCACACACACTATCAAAACGTGCATATGAACATGCGTGCATGGACACGTGCGCAGACGGCGCGCATACTGACACACACAAACAGATGCACACACACAGCACTAAATTAATATTACATTAAACGATCGCTAAAGACGCTTCTAGTTATCACTGTGTGGCCCATCTGTTATGTTCTTTCCCAGCATGCCTCATTCATAATAGAATACTGATATATTTTACATGCTTTACAAAACTCTAATCTGCTAAATGCGACTAAGAGGCCATATTATGCCCTTTTACAAAGTCTTGATGTTGTTTTTGGGCTCTACTAGATGAAATGTTGATTATTTTCCTCATATTCTCCATTGTTGCAGCTCCTCTCTTCACAGTCTGTCAGTAACGCTCTGTTTACTTCCTGTCTCTATGAAGCCCCTCCTTCTGAAAAGCACAATGTGCTCTGATTGGTCGGCTGGAGCAGTGTGTTGTGATTGGTGTTTGGGAAATGTCCCGCCCCTTACCATAACCGCCAGTTTCAACACACTACTAACTAACTCAACCAGGCCCCGCCCCTTTATTCTGCGCATTAATTATTTAAATGAGGAACATTGTGAATTGTTCGTTCCCGGAAGAAATTCCAGAAACGGTGACACTGATACAGAGAACAACTGGAACTTTGCAGAGCTTTTTCATGCGATCATAAACAGTAACATCATGATAAAGCTGCTTTGAAACAACGCAATACAAATAAATTTGACTTGACAAAACCTCCAAAAAGTCCTTTTTCACATTTTAATAGACAAATGTTTCGTGACAATGTCAATAAAAACAATCATGCCAATTAATCAAGAAGTGTAATTATGTAAAGAATTATACAAAGCATAATTATTTACTTCAGTAGTTTAATTTGCATAAAATCGATAAACGAACACTTTAACATGTTGTAGCTTCCTATTTTAGCAACATATAGGCCTAAATTGGATATAAATTGCTGAGATATATATTATTAGTCTCCAGAACACATTTCAACCAAAAATTACAGAGTTAAAAAAAAAATAAAAAAAATTAATACTTAAAGACTATTAATCTATCTGTCTATCCACATACTGGAGCATTATGATATAAATATATATCTTTATATAATTAAATATTCATATATATATAGTTCTTTCAGAGTGAATGTGACACACACACTATTAAAAGTTATATATAAATGTATTTTGTATTTTATATATATATTTATATATATACACACTATTATAGTATTTATTATTACTTTGAATTAGCTTTTTATATTTCCATATTTTATTGTACATTTTCAGCTTTAATAACACTGGAAATGGAAGATCAAGCATTTTGGCTGATGTAAATGTATAGTAGGTCATCCGGGTATTTTAGAAGATATGCATATGAAGAACACAAATGATTGAATATCCTGTCAAAATGTCCACCATCATAGGTGAACACAGAACAAGAACATGAAGCGGTTACACTACAGTCTCACATACGGCTCCTCCTATCTGAGCAAACGCTGGTTTCTTTACATCAGATCTGTTCAGTTTCACTCGATTACACCACGTCCTTATTTGGCTCTTTGGGCTTCTTTGTGCTGAGGTCAAAGGTCAAGCGCGCAGCATTAGAAAGGTGCTCGTCTGTCAGCGTGAGTCCAGCGCGGGGCGGCACAGCAGGCGGAGACGCTGCACACGGGAACACATGAATGGCCTGTTATTCAGCAGCGAGACTTTAGGAGGGTTATTAGGCCAGACGCTCGACACTCGAGACTCTCTGTCTGCGTGAGGGATTTTATTTGCCACTTACATAAACAACTGTCATTCGTTTAACAATGAAGTACAGCCTACAGGATGAGAGAGCTGCTCAGACTCGGGATAAGTAAAACGGCTGGGGTTCATGATTAAACAAGAGGGAATGAACTACAGTCCCATGAAGCACTGCAAATGACTAGACATAAAGCTTTAAATAAATTATATATTAATATAATTTTTTATAAATAATAAATAAAGTGTATATATAACATTTATGTATTACTTATACATTACATACATAAAAATATAATTTATTTATTTAATACATATATTAAATAAATTATATTTTTATGTATGATATATATATACACACACACACACACACACACGTACAGTATTATTTTAGTATTAATTTTAGTATTATTTAGAATTACATTTTATTTTTATTTTATTTAACATTTTAAGTTGTCATTTTTTATGTGCTTTTGTCATTTTTATTAGTTTTTTTAATATTTCTATTTTGCTTTAATTATAATTTGGCTTTAATACATTTTAAATTTTATTTCAGTCTTAGTAGTTTTAGTGCTTCAACTTATTTTATTTCAGTTAGTTGACATTTCTTATATTATTTTTTTATTTTATTTTATTTCAGCTTTGTTTAAATTTCTTTTTTTAAATAATTTTTATATATACACATTTTTAAAAAAATTATTAAAATTTTATTATTTAAAATTTTACTATTATTTTTAATAGTTTTAGTTAATTAACAACAACAACACTTGGCATAATTTATCTCCAATTTTATAATTATGGGTTGTTTAGTTCTTCACCAGGGATTTGGCAATAAAACATGATTTTGTAGAGATATAGTAAAAAAAAAAAAAAAACACACAACACTGGATGGAAACACCAAGATGGCATGAATTCTAAAGATGTGCATAAAAAAAAACGTATGCGCTCAATTGAGGCGGATACATTTTTTTAATCCAATGAGAAAACATGCATAAACTACAATGAAGACATTTACTGAATAGATTCCTCAATGCCCATCAAAAAAGTCATGTGACTTTGCAATGGGACGACGTAACTGAAGCGATGCTTTATTCGCAAATGTCCGACTTCATCACTGAACCACCATAAAGCTCATCTGTCTAGAAAGGTTTAAATGCATTTAAACATGGTAAAGTGTTGTTCTTCACCTGTCGAAGGTTTCCCGGTGTGTTCATGAGGGTGTAGAGTGCGCAGACCGGCAGAAGAGACACGGAGGACAGCATCAGCGTCCAGCCCAACGCTGAGGCCCATCCAGGGGCTGACAGAGGGTCAACGGAGACCAGCACATTAGCGAGAACATGAACGTGCCCTGAAGAGACACAGAGACTTTCTCAGAGGATGCCGAGGGTCATTCAGCACTGCTATCTGTGTCACACGAGACCCACGATGCACACGGCGGGCGTCAGGTAACGCCAGCAGAGCCTAAAGCTGCCGAGCGGCTGGTAACCGATCATGGCCTCGATGTCACTGCTGAAGCGCTCAGCACCTGAGAACAACACAACAACATCACCTCAACCACCAGGATGAGTATCGTGTGTGTGTGTGTGTGTGTGTGTGTGTGTGTACCATAGATCCATCCGATGGCCACCGACTGACAGACGGACAGCAGCAGCAGACTGGCTCCACTGCAGGAGAAGTGATCGTAGATCTGAAACACATACAGGCCTCCCTGATCAGACACAGAGAGGAAGACAGCGATGTGGGATTCAGATGCTACACTGCTCTGATGGAGCAGGAATAAAGACCACTATATGATAAAAGTTTCTTTTGTGAACTACTGTTTCTGAGCAAATAATCAAGCTCGAAGAGAAAACACGTGGACTAAAAGACGCTAAATAATAATTCTTATCTCATTAAATTACATTTAAACTGATTGTACCTATCAGACGGTCACCATTTTGTATATTTAAATGGGGAAAAGTCTCAGATAACATCAGTAAATTATGGAGTGCCTCAAGGATCTGTGTTAGGTCCTCTGTTGTTTTCAATATATATGCTGCCACTTGGTAATATTATAAGAAAATATGGAATTAGCTTCCCCTGTTATACTCAATTTAAATGTCTCACCGGCGTCACCATCAGAAGCCCGAGCAGGAAACACACTGAACACACGAGCAGGAGCAGAAGCTCACGCCGGCGACCTTTACGGATGACTGCGGGATACAGATCCGACAACGACATCATCAGCGCCTCGAGACTGACGAACTGAACACACAAACACAGCGATCAGCAGCAGCGCTAAACCTGCAGCAGACACACCTGGGAGCGACACCACACCTGAGTGTCCAGACCCAACATGATGATCATGAGAAAGAAACAGGCGGCCCACAGCTGCGGCACAGGCATCATGGAAATGGCCCGCGGATACGCTATGAACGCTAGACCAGGACCTGAAAGAGAAACATACTCAGACTTTTCCCAGCTAACAGAAAACGTTTTTAGAACTTTAGCTAATTTTCTGGCAAGATTCTCTCAAAGATAAGAACATATACTCTGCAAATAATGACAATAAAATGTTCGTTCAGAGTTATCTGGTCTTTAATAATATTCTCCAAATGTACAAAAACATTTATACATTGCTCAAGGAACCATTTTCTGAACTGTTTAAGTTAGACGCTCATTTAGCTCCAAAAGTAATCTAAAAGTAATCCAAAAGTAGTCCGAATACATTACCTAAAATGAGGATACTTATTTTAGTCTTATTTTATCTAATGTAGATTACGTACGTAAAATGTAGTACTTGTAATTAGATTATATTATGTTATAAAATGCTCACAATCAGATTACAGTTACTTTTTTATTGATTACATACTGTATTATTCACACAATGGTAGCAAATTATTCCTAATTTATTAACTCCCCCTAATTTAGATTACTCCAAAAGTTTTCTAAAAGTAATCAAAAAGTGGTTAGAATACATTACCTAAAATGATCTAGACTACAGTTTGTCATGTAATTTGTAATCAGTAATGGACTACAATTTGCAAGTAACCAACCAGCACTGCATACAGATATTTTAGCTCTCAGAGTGAATATGCATGTATGATACCCATCATGCACCGTTTCTGACCTGATTGCGCCACGTCTGCGATATCCACACCCTGCTCCTGCGCCATGAAGCCGAGGACAGAGAAAATGGCGAATCCTGCCACGAAACTGGTGCCACTGTTGAGGAGACACAGTCCGAAACAGTCCCTGAAACACAAACACAAAGCTGAAATGCAATTGAAATAAATATTAGATATGCCTTCAGTGTGCACGGGTGTCTGAAGCATGTGTGAAATCACACCAAACCTATTGGCAGACAGAGGTCAGGTGATGAAGCGTAGCACATCAAAACAAACAGCTACTTTACTTTACTTACAAAGGACAGCTACTTCACAAAATTCCCAGATTCTAATTGTCTGAAGAAGCCTTCTGAGGGAACTCGGTAACATATGAGATGTTCCCTTTTGAAATAACTCAACGCTGCGTCACGGTGTTGATGCTATGGGAATGATAATACCCACGCCGCCATACTGGGATTCTGTGCCGTAGATGCCCATTTATGGTCTTGTTGACGTGCTACGCTTTGTCACCTGACCTCTGTCGGCCCATAGGATTGGTGTGATTTCACACATGCTTCAGACACCGGTGCACACTAAAGGAGAAGCCCATAGCTTCAACGACATGACGCAGCATCTCGTTCCCTTCTCAGAGAACTAGAATAGGATGTAAATAACACTAGTTACACTACACCGGATACAGATGCACTAGAGCAATGCACTAGCAATGCCAAGGTCATGAAATGATTAAGTCTGTTTGGATAGCGTTCACCAAATGCTTACATGTAAATAAACATAAAAGAACCATTCTAAATAAGGAAAATGAATTCGTTGTCGTTGATTTCAGGTTTATGTTAAATGTTTAAGTCTTTGTGAGAGGAAGGACGCACTTGTAACAGTCGTTGTTGAATTTATTGTAGCTGCCCAGAGCCGTGAGACTTCCCAAACCAATGCCATATGAGAAGAAGATCTGAGTCCCTGCATCCATCCATACCTTCAGAACAGAGACAGACAGCATATACAGTGTGCTGTACTTCAGCATATTAGTAAAGATTTCACTATAAAGTTGACCCAAAGATAAACTAGACACTATTTAAACAAATCTTCTAAAAGCTGAACAAATCAGATTGTCTTAAAAGATTAGATAATAAATCAAATCTTAGCTGAAATGGCATGTGTTATTTGTGTTGGTTGTGAATTTAAACTTTTGTACTAGTTTCATTTTAATGATGCTAATAATGTCAAGTGAGAGTAATAACGAACACATCACAATATTCCTCATTTAAATAATTCATAGGGGCGGGGCCTGGTTGAGTTAATTAGTAGTGTGTTGGAACTGGCGGTTATGGTAAGGGGCGGGACATTTCCCAAACACCAATCACAACACACTGCTCCAGCCGACCAATCAGAGCACATTGTGCTTTTCAGAAGGAGGGGCTTCATAGAGACAGGAAGTAAACAGAGCGTTACTGACAGACTGTGAAGAGAGGAGCTGCAACAATGGAGAATATGAGGAAAATAATGAACATTCAAGCAGGAAAATCTGTTCTAGAAGAGACAAAAACAACATCAAGACTTTGTGAAAGGGCAAAATATGACCTCTTTAATGCATGTTTGTTTATACACAGTAGTATTTGTTTTACTAAGGAGATCATGTGACGCTGCGGTACCTGTGGGTCCGTCAGCCGTGTGTGATTGGGTTTCAGGTAATAAATAATCCCGTCCATGGCGCCGGGGAGCGTCACCCCACGAACCAACAACACCAGCAGCATCACGTAAGGGAAGGTGGCTGTGACATACACAACCTACACAACAAAACACAGCAATGAACTACAACTGAAACTAGATGAGTAAAGTTTGTAGACAAACTTTAAATTTAAAAAAGCCTAGCCAGAAAGTTTAAAGTAGTTTTAAAATCTTAAAGTTTGAAATAGTTTAAGGTTTAGTTTAGTAGTTTTAAAAGCTAAATAGATAGATTAGAAAGGGTTAGGGTACTCAGGGTGGTTGCTAGGGCGTTGCTATGCATCTGCTAAGGTTCTATGTGCTATGGATTTGCTAGGGTAGTTAGAGTGGTTGCAATACGGTTGCTAGGGTACTCAGGGTGGTTTCTAGGGTGTTGCTATGCATGTGCTAGAGTATTCTGGGTGGTTGCTATGTGGTTGCAAGGGTACTCAGGTTGGTTTCTAGGGTGTTGCTATGCATTTGCCAGGGTATTCTGGGTGGTTACTAGGGTGTTGCTATGTGGTTGCTAGGGTACTCATGCCGGTTGCTAGGGCATTGCTGTACGGTTGCTAGGATGCCCTGGGTGGTTGCTATGCATCTGCTAAGGTACTATGTGCTATGGAGTTGCTAGGGTAGTTAGGGTGGTTCCTAAGGTGTTGCTATGCAGTTGCTAGCGTATTCTGGGTGGTTGCTATGATGCTCTGGATAGTTGCCATGCAGTTGCTTGGGTGTTTGCTATGAGAAAATGTAGCTTTGATCACTGGATATAAATTGCATTTTACTATATATTCACATAGAAAACAGCTGTTTTAAATTGTAACTTCACAATTTTTTTACTGTATTTTTGATCAAATCTGTCCATGTGTCTGTCTGTCTATTGTTTATGCTAATACTTCATTGTACTTTTATGTATTTATTATTCATATTTAATCCTAATATATTTATTTAAAATTAGATTGCTAAATCCTTCCATAAAAAGTTAGCAAAATATGAATAGAAAAAAACTCTTACTGAAGGTTTTTAACTTTCACAGTCTATTAAAATAGAGCTATTGGAATAAGGTGCATGAAGGAAGATCTCCTCTAATGTCATTGTATAAATGCACTACACAAACACAGGCAGTGTGGCGTTTACCTTGCCGGTGGATTTGACTCCTTTCCAGACACAGAAGTAGCAGACGACCCACACCAGCTGCAGACAGAAGGCCAGACGAAGGTTCACCGAGCCCAGATGATCGATACTCGCAGACAGATCCAACACCTCACGCCTGGAAAGAGATACACACTCACACCATCAAACTCTTCAAACAAAGACTCGTGCACACGATTATACCAGACACTCACTCCCAAAACTCAATGACTGGAGACGTGGCGTTTTCAGAGACATCGCTGATGTTGTGTCGCTCAAAGCCCACGCAGGAATCTAGAGATCACAACACATCATACGTGAGTACACTTCTCTTACTCCATACCTTCAGTTCTCTGGAAGTCATGAATAATAGATCAGGAATGTTGTGCTGAAGATACAAAAAAAAAAATTCTGTTTTGTTCATGTCACTTACAGTGTAACCCTAATATGTTATTATTTTTAACTTAGAATTGTATATAAGGTAATATAATGATATAGACTCAATTTAATATAATATAAAATAATGTAATATAATATATAATATAACATAGGCTCATAAGCTTTACTTTAATGCTGTGAAAATAAATAATATTTAGTTAATAAGTACTTATAGTATAAAATACAGTCTGATTGCACATAAGCCTTCATTTGGTATGAAGGAAGACCACTTTAATAACAGTGTTTTTTGTTGTTTTTTTTTGTATATTCTTCATTTTTTACTAATCAATAATCAATGTTGATTCCCTAACATAATTGACAGTAATTTTCCTTATATGGATGCACAATTATTGCTGCTATCTCAATAATTGCAATTAGATAAAATAACCACAATCATATGATTATTGATTAATCATGACAGACCTAAGCTGTCAATGTTAAAAAAAAAAAAAAGGCTCAAGCTAATAGTTCAAATTTGGTTTATAATTCAAAACTTGAGGCAGAAAGCATTTCTGATTGGCTAAAAAAAATACTGTGACAGAGACAGGTGAGATTTCTCACAACACCTATTTTAGTGACATTTGGTGGGTAATAAGTAAATAAATTAATGTAATTAAAGCACCTTTAAAAGCACATCTGCTGAAAAAAACACCATAAAGACAGTCTTAAAGTCATAAAACTCACATTTAGGGGTCTAGAAAAGGCTTGACAAGTGTTCAAATCCTCTCAGTTGTGATGGTGCTCTATGGGTGGGGAATGAGTTCTGTCCTGAGTGTCAAGATGTTTGGATAATGGAAATTAACTGGGCCAGAATTCAGCCTAAATCTTGGCCCGCTGCACATGCATGAGCACACAGATGATGTGAGCGTTCTGACTCAAAGACAACTCAAAGACACACTAGGACCTCGATATATATATATTATATGTGTTCCTAACCTGTGTTCCAGGTGTTGTTACAGTGCGCCCAGGGAAGTGGCGTCTGGAAGCTGCTGCACAGGTAGAAAAGCGCCCAGGCCAGAATAATGATGAAATACACACAACTGTGTAAGATCATCACCTGACTGGCGTAACCCAGACCTGCAATAACCGAACCATACATCCACAAACATAATTAAAACTACAATGCACAAAAAAAAAAAAAGAAAAAAAAAAAAGATGCATTTATGGATAAAGTCAAAATGATGGAAACTTGTTTCCGCCACAGAATAAATAAAAAAAGTAATTGTGACACTTTATCTCAGAATTCTGACTTCTCTCACAATTGTGTGTTTACATCTTGCAATTAAGTCAGAATTGCAAGAAATAAAGTCAGAATTCCAAGTTATAAAGTCAGAATTGCGAGATATGAACTTGCGATTACAAGAAATTAAGTCAGAATTCCGAGAAATGAAGTCAGAATTCCGAGAAATGAAGTCAGAATTCCGAGAAATGAAGTCAGAATTCCGAGAAATGAAGTCAGAATTCCGAGAAATGAACTTGCGATTACAAGAAATGAAGTCAGAATTCCGAGAAATGAAGTCAGAATTCCAAGTTATAAAGTCAGAATTCCGAGAAATGAAGTCAGAATTCCGAGAAATGAAGTCAGAATTCCGAGAAATGAAGTCAGAATTCCGAGAAATGAAGTCAGAATTCCGAGAAATGAAGTCAGAATTCCGAGAAATGAACTTGCGATTACAAGAAATAAAGTCAGAATTGCGAGAAAGTCAGAATTCCAAGTTATAAAGTCAGAATTCCAAGTTATAAAGTCAGAATTGCGAGATATGAACTTGCGATTACAAGAAATAAAGTCAGAATTCTGAGAAATTAAGTCAGAATTCCAAGTTATAAAGTCAGAATTGCGAGATAACAATTGACTCCCCCCCCCCACCCCCCCCTTTTTTTCAGTCAGAAAAAGTCAGAATTGCGAGGGGGGAAAAAAGTCAATTCTGACTTTGTGAGATAAAAATTACCTTTTTATTCAGTGGCATAAACAAGCTTCTGTGAAACAGAAACACTTCCATCACATGCAGCACAATTTTGGGCCGGTGTACTAGCTTTATGTAGTCTTGTGATTTTACTTATTTCTATAGCGGTTTATACAATAGATTGTTTCAAAGCAACTTTACAGCAATTGCAAAAAGCATCGATTTTGTTACTTTAAACAATTCAAACATGTAACCTGCAAAAAGTGGGCAGATTTTCCTCCACGCGCCGACTCCTCCCAGACTGGTGAGCTGACCCAGCGCCGTCTCCAGCAGGAAGAGCGGAACACCACACACAACCAGGAATAACATGTATGGCACAAAGAACACACCTGTCCGGGGACAGAGGGAGAGACCGACGGAGGATTATGGGATTTGATGTTTTAAACAAAACACACAAGAACACAAAAGCATGCATATTTTGTGTTTTGTGATGTTTATATGCATAAAAACAGCACCTCCTCCGTTCTTGTAGCACAGATATGGGAATCGCCACACATTACCCAGACCGATAATCTGTCCAGCAACTGCCAGCAGGAATTCAGCTTTGCTCGCCCACTGACCGCGATCCTGCCGCCGGCCGCCGCCTGACCCCTGACCAACTGTGATGACATGGCATTCCGCAGCAGACGCACACCTGCAGACAGGTCACGGAAGCAGTGGATCGGGACAGTGCATGACGTCAAAACATCCTGAGTGAGACACACACAGCGTTAAACTTACATGACAACGTCGTGTGGCTGTGATTTTGTACTGTTCCGGCCACATGGACACAGTTATCAGCTGGGCTTGTGTGTGTTATGAGAGACATTTAGGGAGGGGCGTCCCTAAATAGGCACTGATGCAAGCAGCACATTCAGCAGGAGTGGCTGCTGTCATGTTAGTTAAATCCCTTACAACATGGTAACCAAAAAACGTTGACCATATGTTCAGCATAGTTACATAGTTTAGCAGTAGTAACAATAACTACAGTAACTATGATAATTGTCATTTTTTGTTTTAGGGCTCTTACACAACTTTTACTAATAAATAATATACTATACATCATAATGAACCGAAAATATTTTCGCACTTCTCATAGTAATATCTCTTACTGTTTGATAAAACTTCTGTCAAACTAAAAATCGAAAGTGTGATATGGCTTAGTACTCTTATAAAATCAAATCATTTCATTAAATATTCTACATTTACAATGGTAATATCCCAGCAAACAAAAATACGTTCTGAAAACGTTTTTCTAACGTTCCAATTAAGTTATGAAAAGGTTATTTCTGAATGTTCTTTTAAATGTTTAAATGTTTTTTTTCTAGAGCTGTCAAATCGATTAATTGCATTTAGCAAAAGTTTCTAAATATGTGTGTGCATATATTAATTGCAATTAATGGTGTGTGTATAATATATATATATATATATATATATATATATGGTGTGATTTGTCGTGTGATCTGGAATGGGCCAACGCACCCCGTACCCTACGGACTCAGTTTTCTGCATGGGAGTTTGAGACGTAGATTTCATGTGGACAGCCATACCCATTGACCAGGCTGATATGCAGGACCAGGACGGCGGCGATCTGCTTGTTCTCTTAGACGGCGGACAGCGTGCTGCAGGTGGGTATGTGCTCTATCCCAGGTGGCTTCACTCTGGTTCATCCAGTCATTGACAGCAGGTACGTTGGTGGGTTCCCCAGACCAGGGAAACAGCGGTGGTTGGAACCCCAGTACGCACTGAAATGGTGCGGCTTGCGTATCAAGTTTTGGGCATACTCAGCCCACAGAACGTATCGGGACCAGTCATTCTGGTTGCGGTTGCAGTAAGATCGGAGGAATCGGGTGAGTTCTTGATTAAGCCATTCGGTTTGACCATTCGACTGTGGGTGGTAGCCGGATGTGAGACTGACGTTGATACCCAGAGCTTGACAAAAGGCTGACCAGAGGCAAGAGGTGAACTGGGGACCACGGTCCGATACTATGTCCTTTGGGAGACCGTAGATGCGGAAGACCCAGTTGCATAGGTGTTCAGCGGTCTGCATGGCGGTGGGTAACTTGGGTAATGGGATGAGGCGAAGTCTTCTGTAACGAATTGTCACTCAGGCTGGGATCTATTTGCATGCTTTTATTGAATAAGAGCGTGGTCGTACAGGCAGGGTCAAACAGGAGCAAACAGGTGTAACAGGGACAGGCAGAATCGTGGTCGGGTAACAGGCAGAAGTTCAGGACAGGCAGATATCACTCACAGATCAGGACACAAGGCAAAGAGTCGAGGACAGGAACAAACAGAATCAGCAACAGGTAATCAGACAGGGTAATAACGCTCAGTTTCACCAAGGCAAAACAAGACTTCATAACGAACTATGGTGCAAGGGAGTCCTTTATAGTCCGGGTAATGAGTATCAGCTGAGGTGGCAATCAGTCCAAGGCACGGGCTTGTGGGAAATGTAGTGTGTATGCGGGTGTGTGTGTCAGTATTCGGGAGACGGCTCCCTCCGATGGCCAGAGGAGGGAACCACGGAGTTCGTCTCCGTGACATATATATATATACATATATACACACACACAAACTTTTGTTAAATGCGATTAATCGTGATTAATCGATTTGACAGCAGTGATTAATTGCATCTAACATAAAAGTTTGTAAATATAATATGTGTGTGTGTGTGCTTATACACACACACACACACACACAAACGTTTGTGCTAGATGTGATTAATCGATTTGACAGCAGTAGTTTTTCTAGGTTATGCGAACACTAAGGAAACATTCCATTTTATAATTTTTTTCAAAACATTATGGGAATGTTACTTTTGAATGTTCTCTGAACGTTCTAGTAGTAACGTTTAAAAAATTAAAATCAACTTAAAAGATCAGTTTCGGTCATTACATCAGTTAAGTCATATGTGACATTATTATAGATTAACACATGGCAAAAAAATACATTAAGCGCTTCTTTTTCCAGGAAAAAAATTTGATTGAATTATTAAAGTCATCATTCCTTCAACAAGTACTCCCTAAACACAATACCAAAGAAATAAGATCTGATTAAAACAGTGAATTTTAGAAGAAAAATTAAGTATGAATTGTCATTCCAATGATCTAGTGCTGATTAGAAGTAGCCAAGTGGGCCACAACTAATTAGCAGGATGTTGACTTAGTAGGAGTGGACTGCTTTTGTCTTTCCTGTCATCACACGTCTGAAATTGTACCCTGGAGAGAAACACTCGACCTCACGCCGTCACCACCTTCACCTGAGACACGCATGTAATGACAACAGATAAATGATGTCTGAACAGATTCATGCTAACCTGACATCACTTTTCAGCTACAGTATGCAGTGAATTTTGAAGTATGGCATATTTAAACCAGCTGTGACAATATTAAACTGCCAGATGTGATTGTTTTAATAGACAGGTTATGTAATCACATTGCAACAAATCGAACACAACCGCTCTGTGTTTCTGCACAGCTGGCTTGACAAATCAAACATAATATTTATAATAAAGACACTCCACCAAATATCACATAATTTCAGCAAATGTCCATTCCTTTCATCAGCTGCAGCCCAACTGACCTACTGATACAATGCATCTCCATTGCTGTGACAGCAGATCAGACTGACTAAATGGATTTAGCAGCAGTTCAGATCCTCCTCTTGTGCATTATGATGACGCCTCTGCATGTTTTTCTGGGCAGGTCTAAATCAATCGACTTAAGCATGTCTACCCAGAGATGGCCCTCGAGGGACTTTCCTATAGTTCGTCGGCTAGGTGTTGTCAGAATGAGGATTTCTCTACACCATTGGTAAGAGTGAGGGGGATCAAGACCCGCTAGCACCCACAGCGCACACTGCACTAGCAGCCATGCTCCCAACAGAGCACAAGACCGAGCCCACTGCAGACTTGAGCTTGAGCCCACCACAATAACTGAGTTGAAGCCCAACAAGGAAGTAAAGCCAGAGCCCACTGCAGACCCAGAGCTAAAGAGAGCCAGGTCTGAGCCACACATTATATCCTCAATGGAGCCAACCCCTGAGGCCACAATTGTCCCAGAGCTCGACTTGGAAGATAAGTCTGACCTGGTGTGTGAGCCGATTCCTTTGTCTGTTCCAGTGGGAATACTTATCGAGTATGAGGGTATGAAGTTGAGCACCACCCTAATTCCCAATGTTGAAGTGAGTGTCATTGTTATTATTGGGAATGTGAAAAGATTAGTCTGCTTCATTATACAGTTCCAAGTCTCCTTCGTCGCCACTGGTCCCGCCTATTTTTAAGCCTGTTTTGTCACCCAGCACCAAGTCTGTGTCGTTGTTGATGCTCCCACCCAGCTTCCTACTCCCACCTCCTCTGCCCATGCCATGTGGTAATTCAGCCCTGTCTACGCTAGCACCCTTCAGCCCTTTCAGCTCCTCCTTAGCTGGCTACACTTTGCAGCTTACAGACGCCTTGTTTTTCCAATTCACCAGCTCTGCCAAGGTGTGTTGTTCCTCTGGGTCCACCTCAAGCCTCCAAGCCCCAGACTCCACCTCATCCTGTCAACCCATCGGCTCCACGCTCCCTCAGCTCCACTGTGGCCCATCATCCCTCAAGCTCCAGCAGACTCCCTCGTCCCTTCAGCCTCGCCTTGGTCAGTCATCACCATGGCTGCGCTATGGACTTCCGGTCCTCCAACTACACCTCGTTTATCCAGCCTATTGGCTCCACCAGGCTCTTATCCCTCACGCTTCGTCAGACTCCCTCGTCCCTTCAACTCTGCTTTGGTCAGTAGTCATCACCCTGGTTGCGCCACGGACTTCTGGTCCTCCAGCTAGGCCTAGTCCCTCCACCCCTTTGGCTTCACCAGGCTTTTATCCCTCAAGCTCTGCCAGACTCCCTCCTTCCTTCAGCTCCACCTTGGTCAGTCATCACCCTGCGATTTCGCCTCGGCCCTCTACTACAGCGTTGTCGCCCCTGGGTCTTCGGCTCATCGGCTCCGCCTTGGTCTCTACCACCCTAGTCTCCACTTCAGTCAGTCGGGCTCCTGACTACTCCATAGCTCCTTCGGTTCTGCCATGGGCCTGCATCCTGATGGCTCTGTTTGAGGTCACTCCCTGGCTCCTCCCGCCGTCATCTCCTCCCTCATTCTTGTGTATATATAGCGCTGTGTTTATGTTTTGTCTGACCTCATCTTATTATAGAGATTGTTTTGTTCGTCGTGTTTTTGTATCCTGAGATTCTGAGAAGTGTTATACCAAGTTTGTTTTTATTAAACATCAACTGCTTCCGAATCGTTCCAGCCTTTATTTCATTCATGCCTCAACCCACTCTGACAGCATGTCACCTTTTGCCAGACTATTGGATTTTTACAGCAACAAACTCGTCACATTCCCATGGTGCACCCCTGCCAGGCCCTAATAAGCACTAGCATGGACTCAGTAGGTCAGACGGTTTAATGAGGAAACGCTAATCACAGCCAGACTGCAAAAACTGCTAATCAGGCCGGACAAACCGACTGTATGGAGGTGTAATGGTGAGCGGCGCTTAATGGTGAGAAGTGGGCTTTATAGACGACTATGTGATTTATTCTCCACAGAATTGAGATGAAGTCTGGCATTGTTCAGCAGCACAGATTTATTTTTTTATTTTTTTCATATATACTTATTTATAAATATACTGAGTGTTTTGTTTCTCCACATTTCTTGAAAGGCTTGAGCTACAAATAAGTAGTTAAAAGATTAAAATAGCATCCTCACAGCTTTAAAACCACCAAATCTGTGGCTTGTATTTACTGAAATGGAGTTCATACGTGGTTCAGTGATGTTAATAACGGCCTGGAGGAGCTTCAACAGACCTCAGAGCTCATAATGCTGTTTATGGGTGTAGACTTAAAAACACAAAATAAATATTGATAACCGAGCTAAATGTTTGAGGAATACTTTCAGTTTCAGCCAACACAAAGAGTCGTTAGATCCTACAGTTTATTCATTCATTTCAAGAAAAGCCCTTTATTGCCATATAAAAGGGCGATTATTGTGCCACTGAACAGCAGGCTAATGACATAATGATGCTAGTTATGATGAACAGTAAAACTGACAGTCCTGGAAATCTACAGAGATGGGAGACATTATTAGGCTTTTTTTAACCCCAGGTTAAGTCTGTTTCACATTAGCGATTTTAAAAGGGGGTTCCCAGCAAACAAAATTATGTTCTGAGAACGTTTTGCTATGAAAACATTACTTCGGAATGTTCTCTAAACGTTTAAAACGTTCAAAATTATGTTTTCATGGATATGTGAATGTTACAGAAAACATTAAGGGCTGCTGAAAACATTTGGGAAAAAGTAGTTTTCCCTAACAATCTAAACTTGAGTGTTGCCCTCATTAAATATTCATGAGCTTTCAATTACAAAGTCAGCATGAAACTGAAATTGCGCTGGTCTTTTCTTCCCTGTTGTGCCGTGTATCCAAGAGAAACTGCTTTACGAACAAGAATAAATGTAGGGCGGATTAAAACTAAATTTCAGAGAAACAAATTTTATGATATGACCCCTTTAAGACTCATGGCAGAAAGAGGAAGAGGAAAAACCCCTCGGCCGTATGCAGAATACATTAGCCAGCCAAAGCCAAGAAGCTGTATCAGCAGTCTGGACAGAAACCAATGCAAGAGGATAAAACGGCGTCAGAAGAAACAGCCGTGGCACCGTTGGCTCGACGCGCTCCGTAAATGCAGCCGCAGATGAAACACATGTGCTGAAGTTGAAGATTACATCACTCTATGGCAAACCACCACACGACATGCCCAACACAAACGCCATATGGGATCCATTTACTATCTAAAGACAAAATAAATGTGATATATAATATCTATACAGTCGCATTTAGGGCTGGGCGGTGTTTGTGTCAGCTAGAAAGAGAAAATAATTAAGTTGTATCATAAATTGTCTGATACTGAAGCTGTCGGTTGCTCTTCACTTGAAGAAAAGACATGAAAACCATTACAGCAAAAGAGAAATGTCTGCAATTTGTCACTCTGTTAAGATCAGAGACACTAATATACCATATTATTGTCTAACCAGTATAGTTATTAGCTCCGGCTTCCTGTGTGTTACTAAATGTATTTATATTACAAATGTACAGTCTGTGAAAGATTTGGAAAACCCCTCATTTTTGTGGTCACTGTTGGAAAAATATCATCATGCAACCATTTCCCTCGAATGAGGAGAAGAAACGAGTCGGTAGTCAACATGAAACAACATCCGCAACACATAATGTGACACATCTGAGTGAAACAGAAGTAGAGCAGGACTCCATTTCCTCATGGAGAACTGATTTGATACATTTTTAGAAGTCAAACAGTAATTCCTTTAGAATAATATGCACTAATGAATTATATACAATATAACAGTTATTTTAGTATCATTGAGATACTATTATAGTTTATACTATTATAGTTTTCATCAATATTTTGAATTATTTTCATATTTTTAGTTAATTTTTTAGTAATTTTGTTCTGCGTTTTGTAATTTTCCTTTTTTAATATGTCTATATAATTTTTGTTTAAGTTTTATTTGTTTTATTACATCAAATCAAACTAAATAAAAAAGAGAAATGTTGCTATGGCAATTTGAAATAAAATATGTTAATATTTTTTATATTTATATAAATATATATTTTATTTATTTTAGATTATTTAAAGTAATGCAAATTTTTTGTTATAGTTTTAGTTTAAATTTAATTACAATAACCAGTATTATTTTAGTTTCATTGAGATACTAGTAATTTCAGAATTGTAGTATTGTAATTTTCATTAATACTTTGAATATATATATATATATATATATATATATATATAAATTTTTCTGTTAAAGCTTCTGCAATTTTGTACCTTTTTATTATATTTTATTTATTTTTTAAATATATTTTTATTTCAGTTTTAGTTATTTTACATCAAATTGTTGTATTGGCAATTAATTGAAATTAAATAAGTTTATATTTTCTTTTTTATAATTGTATAGATTAAAATTTTATTTAAAGTAAGGTCTTTTTTATGTTTTTAGCTTTAGTTAACTGTATTATTATAGTTTTCATTCATATTTTAAATATAGTTTTTATTTTTATATTATCCTTTTAATTTATTTAAAGTTCTAGCGATTTTGTTGTGCATTTCGTCATTTTTTAAAAATATGTCTATATAGTTTTTTAATTAATTTTTTATTTTAGTTTTAGTTGTTTTAGTACATCAAACCAAACAAAAATGAAACTGAGAAATGTTGCTTTGGCAATTAGCTGAAAAAATATATTTTATTTTATTTTAAAGTAATGCAAATGTTTTTATGGTTTTAGTTTTAGTTAACTATAATAACCAGTATTATTTTAGTATCATTGAGATACTATTGTAATTTTCATTAATACATTGAATTTTATATATTCTATTTTCAAGTTTAGCAATTTTGTTGTGTTTCTGTCACTTTTTTACTTTTTTTATTTATTGTATTTATTTTTTATAAATTATTATTTCAGTTTTAGTTATTTTAGTATATCAAAATAAACTAAATAAATGTTGCTGGCAACAAACTAAAATAAAATAAGATTATATTTTTAATATGTGTATCAATTTATATTTTATTTCATGTTCTTTTTTTTTTTTTTAATCTTTTTTTTGGTATGGTTTTATTTTTAGATAAGAACAGTAGCCAGTTGCATAAACTGTTTAGACTAGTCATAAAACTCATTTTTTCTTCAGGACTGGTCCTAACTTTGTAAAGTCACTTACATAAAAAGGTAGATCGGTCTCATTTGAAATCACACAAAAGTAAGACTGATCAGCCCTAACTAACTGCTAGCTGGTCAAACTATAGATCTTAAGTCTCAGTCTTTAGATAGAGTCTAAGTTTATGTAACTGATCTCAGGTCTGTCGTGTTTAAAGCTGTATTGTATCTGCAGAGCCGTACTGAAACTCAAGCATCCGCACAGGAAACATAAATCCAGCAGAGACTCAAACTTCCCTTTTATACTGTATGTACTGTACATCAGAAAGACAGAAACGCTGAGTCGCTTGTTTTCTGCTGAAGGAAGACTGAGGATTCAGCAGCTACAGAATCATATGCTTCCATTTACATTTCAGTTACACTTCTACATTTGGCTGATACTTTTGTTCAATGCATTCAAGTTCCCCACATGCGTTCCCTGGCAAATCATGGCAGATTTCAAAATGAGAAATCATGACGGTATAATGATGACTGAATTTGAAGAGTAAAATCTGCTTGACATCTCCAACATATCATAAATTAGTATCAACTATCAAACCCTCATCCAACAAGACCGAGTTCTGATTTATTCATGTCATAAACTGTAAGTTGACGTGTTTGCTTTTATTTATGTGCTGAGCTCATAAATCAGCAGCGTTTCCATCTCATGAGTTCAAGAGAACAAAATCGTCACTTTGTGGTGCAAAATATCAGTGCTGCAATCAGCTCTTTTTTCCCTCCATCATAAATGAGTTGCATCTCAGAGCGTCAGACGAAACACAATAAACACTGTCATGTTTGTTCGGATGCTGGTGTTTGGGAACACAATCGTGTGAGACGCTTGTGGAGGGAATTAAACCAAATCATTCTGATGACGGACTTTGCCTCAGGCGTTTCAGAACCACCAAACCAACATCTGAGATGCTGCGATGCGATTGGTCCGCTGGTTAGTCCAGTTATCCAATCACAGCCTCTGCTGAGGCAAAGTCATGTGAGGGATTTATTCCCTCCAACGTGGTTTATGTGCATGTCTTCATATCAGATAAAAAATGTGTTTTTTTTTAGAATTTATGCACTTCTTGGCATTTTTATGATGCATTATCCCAGAATTCACTTAAAAATAGGTGGACTGAAACAAGCTATTGATGTTTAGAGCACAAACGCTACCGGCCGACACAATCACTCACATTACTATCAGTACTAGTACTTAACTAGGGACCTTTTACAAGTTATGCCCTTTCACAAGATGTAATATGCGTCTCTGGTGTCCCCAGAATGTGTGTGTGAAGTTTCAGCTCAAAATACCCCACAGATCATTTATTATAGCTTGTCAAATTTGCCCCTATTTGGGTGTGAGCAAAAACACGCCGTTTTTGTGTGTGTCCCTTTAAATGCAAATGAGCTGCTGCTCCTGCCCCCCTTTCCAGAAGAGGGCGGAGCTTTAACAGCTCGCGCTTCGGTCGCTCAACAACAACAAAGCTGGAGAATCTCACGCAGCCAAAATGACGAAAGTGTTCAGCCTTACATTGTTCAAACCGGAGTCGACACTGATGGAGAGACTCAGTTACAACTTTTAGACGTTTCTGAATGGTTAGTGGATAAATTTATGCAGTTGCTGAAGAGTTGATTCAACTAGCATGTGCCGTCATGTTCATCTTTTGTGCAAATCCAGCGTTCGTTTGTGAAGCAGTCCGGCGTAAAATGACGGCATGTCAACAACAATACTTCCTCTTCTCTAAAGCAGCACAACATGGCCACACCCCCTTTGTCGTGTGTTCTCGGGGGCGGGGTTTATGTAAATTTTAGAGTTAACCCAGGAAGAAGCTCGTTGTAGCCGTTTAAAGTGATTTCTGTAAAAGAAAAATCTCTCTTTTCATTGAACTTTGAGCGTCGTAACTTCGCAGATGTTGTTTATGCTCAAGCAGCAAAATCATAATCAAGGACCCCTTTAAGTAACACCACAATGTGTTTTGACCTCATTTTCCATTTTGACTTCCACTCGTCACGTGAAGTTTGTCAAACCTCCAGTAGTAGAGACAGTGAGTCAAAAGTTTTGCACCAAAGCCGTTTCTGTAATTATCTTCATAAACATCAGACGTCGGTGCGTCTCCTCAATGGTACTTTAACTTTCCGCCTCTAAAGTGAATGAAGTGACATCAAGACTCATAGATCATGGCATTTATTTTTGGCAAGCAATAAATATTATGTTTTATGTTTACCACATAACTATGAGGACTTTACAGCCTCCACCACATCTAAGATTCAACGAGAGCCGTATTACGATAAACTGACAACGTATCCGTGCTTGCTCAGAGTTCATCGGCAGTCTTCTCTTTATTCCAGTGGTTTTTGGGTTCGTGTTTTCCTGGATCTGGTTTCAGAGCACCAAGAATGCAATGACAAAGTGCTACATTTGGAATTGATTTTTGCCCCTCCACCCATATATTACATAAGGACTGGAAAAAGTTCACTGGACATACACTGGGGTTCAAGTCTGAGGCCATTAAACCTGGAAATAAACAGGATTCTGAAAAACATTCCTGCTCTATTTTATGTGACTAATGAGATTTGAGTGAATGAGCGTCACTGATCATATGATGGAGAACATGATCATCAGCTAAAACCATATAAAAATAAACATTTTTCATTACTTGAAATAAAATAAATATGAATAAAAATAAAATATAAAAATACTCACTTTTATTCCAGCTAGTTGCATTTTTTACTAAGTACTAAAATAACTAAAATTAAATAAACAAAAACTAAAACTTAATAATATATATATATATATATATATATATATATATATTCAAATAGGTGCAAATGCTTTGAAGTATGCAATGATTAATTATAAAAAGTGTAATTGCATTTTATTGCATTGTTCCCTACACAATCCTATAAGAAGAATTCTGATCAAAATGAATAAATAAAAAATTTAAGAAAAGAACAATAAGTGCAATAAATCATTTTGGTGTTCCACTTGATAAGAGTTAACGAAAACTATTAAAAACATTTCTGCTAAATAAATAAAGCGGAAATGAAATAAAATACAAATATTCATTGAAAAACTTGAACTAAACAAAAATTAGAAATGTTGCATTGTCAATAAACTGAAATAAGTTGAAGTTGAAGCACTAACTGGAAACAAATAAAAACTAAAACGGAAATAAAAATTAATTAAACCTAAATAATACTAACTAGAAAAGAACAAACTTTAATGTTGGCTTAAGAATGCCTAGTAAAAAGCTTGATTCGAATCAGTTTTAAAAGCTCAAAATTTGAAGGTTTTCAGTCTCTCAGACAAAACGTTTGCTATGCGGTTGCTCAGGGTGGTTGCTACGGCATTCGAGGTGGTTGATAGGGCGTTGCTATGCGGTTGCTAGGGGACTCGGGGTGGTTGCTTGGGTGTGACTAAAAATTAAACTAAAATTATCATGAAATCTGAAGATATAAACATAAAAGGTAATTCAGTGAATGAAATTCTCCAGTGTTTACATGATTTGTGTATTTGTGTTGTTGCTGCAGATGTTCCACACTGAAGCAGAAAAGACACAATGAACTTTAACGTGATCTTTAAATCATCTGTACGGTTATGAGTGTTTATGAGGGCTGAGCGTTCATGTGACCCATGCATCTGTCCCAGAATGACCAGATGTTTGTTCTCGATCTACATTCAAACTTTAGTAACATTCAGCATATCCCAACAGCCATTACATCAGGCACATAGAATGATTTAGTGTCACATGATGCATCGCTGCAGCCAGTGGGGTCCACTGCACACATGAAACTACAAACACTTTTATGAGACGTTTGGGGCAGATTTTAACACCACGCATGAAGGCATTCAACCATCTGGTGCATAACTTTAGCAATGTTTTCTCTGGCATCAGTGAACACAATTACAAACCTATTTACAGACTGTACAGTATAATGTGGATAAATAAGTGTCAACAGACATTATGTTGAACTTGCCTTTGTGCACGTGAAATAAAATGGTGAAATGATTCTCTGAATCATTCCACACCTTAGCAACTGCATTACAATGTTCTAAAAATCAGTCAAATTACCATGTAAACTGGATAGCAATGCCCAGGCAACTACCAAGAACACCCTAACAAACACATAGCAATGTGCTAAAAACCACAGACATCATCTTAACAACCCCATAGCAACACCCTGACAACTGCACTGCAGCATACCACTCTCAACAGCTTGGTAACTTAGCAACGCCCTGGAAATAACCCATTATTCTCTAGAAGCTGCATAGCAATGTGCCAAAAATCTGTCAAATTATTACCATAGACACTGGATAGCAATGCCCAGCAACCAACAGAAACACCCTAACAAACACAAAACAACATTAAAACCACTGACATCATCTTAGCAACCACATAGCAACACCCTGGCAACCGCATAGCTATGTACATAAAGGTATACTCTGTGTAAGCTGTGAAAATGACAAACAAATTACTTGAATTACTTTAGAAACTGGGTAGCGATGCCGTGGTAACATTACGTAACACTCTAGCAACTGCATAGCGATGTGCTAAAAATCTGCCAAATTTCCATAGAAACTGGATAGCAACACCCATGCAACCAACAGGAACATCCTAACAAACACATAGCAACATACTAAAAACCACTTACATCTTAGCAACCATATAGCAACACCCTGGCAACCACATAGCAATGTACATGAAAACTCATATCATAAGCATTTCAAGTATGTGTAAGCTGTGAAAATGACAAACAAACTACTTGAATTACTTTAGAAACCGGGTTGTAACGCCATGGCAACCACTCTCAACAGCCTAGTAACTTAGCAACGCCTTGGAAACACCACATAACACTGTAGAAACTGCATAGTAAGTTGTGTAAGTTGTGTAAAGGGCAAATAAAATCTTTAAATAGCCTTAGAAACTCGGTAGAAATGCCGTGGCAATCACTCTCAACAGCTTAGCAACACCCTGGCAACACCACATAACAACTGCATAGTAATGTGTTAAAAAACCACTGACATCATCTTAGCAACCACATAGCAACACCCTGGCCTTAGAAAGTGGGTAGACCTGGCAACCACTTTTAACAGCCTAGTAACTTAGCAACACCCTGGAAACACCCCGTGATCCTCTAACAACTGCACAGCAATGTGTTTTAAAATCCACTTTTAAACCATTCTGTGGTTTTAGAATAGGAATGTTCTCTATCCGAAGTCCTCTGCATCTCTTCAAGTTTCTCGTAACTCAGTAGGCATCAATGAAGTTGACATGTTTTGGGTTGGGATGATGGTAAAGTAATAATCTCAACAACACAAACTTTAAGTTAAGGCAAACATCAGTAATCAGAGAACTGCAGAGAAAATCTGAGTCTCATAATCTTCAAATCTGTTCATGTTGAGCTATAAGGGTGTGGATGAATTTCGGCTTTCGCTGTCAATTTAAATTTGCCAATTGTGTCACTAGTGAAGTGTAAGTGTGATCTAATCTGTCAAACAAATAAAACAAATCATAGAATTCAGACTGTAAATCTATGTGTCATACAGTCAAATAAACATGGCATTTGATCTCATCAACTGAGAGTTAAACTTGCGCTCCAGAAATGAGGAGAGCTGTGCTGCAAAAAACAACTCTCAATCTTACGTTGCTATACAACAAACAACAAATGCAGAGTATGTCTGGACTGATCACACTTGCACCGACACCCTGTCATTCATACGTCTCTCTCTTGCTGTTTCTCAAAGAAATATTTGCTGATGTCTTCCACGGCTGTAATTATCATTATGGCACTTGTTTTGAAGTGTTCAGTCATTAAATGACAGGTCTCGCTGGTATTAGCATGACAGCAAACCTAAACATGCAAAAACTGCTCTCTGCTGAGTCAAGTCTTTCTTTGTTGTTGCTTTGGGCTGTTTTGGATCAGCCACATTGGCTTAGCGAGATAATATTTTGCATCAACATTTACAAGTTGAGGTAATTTTGAGGTAATCGCATCCCATCGCCAAGATATCATCACATCTTGACTTTTAATATTGTTTTCTTGTGCACTAAGCCAAATATAGAACATTGAGAGAATATTTGTGTCAAATAAACAATTTTTACAACTTAAACAGGGTCCCTAACAACAATACAAACACTATTATTGAAATCCATTTTTTTTTTGTCAATATTTCATCCTGCAGCATTGAATGATTCCTCAAACCATTCCACACCTTAGCAACTGCGCTAAAAAATAGTTCAATTACCAACAGGCAACTAGGCAACATAGCAACATGCTAAAAACCACTGACAACATTTTAGCAACCCCATAGCAACACCCTGGCAAACACATAGCAATGTACTTAAAAAAACCTCACATCACCTTAACAACTGGATAGAAACATACTGGGAACCACTCTCAACAGCCTAGTAACTTAGCTACCCCCTGGAAACACCCCATAATACTGTACCATTATACTATAGAAATGTGCTAAAAATAAGTCAAATTTGCCTAGCAACTGGATAGCAATGCCCAGACAACCAGCAGGAACACCCTAACAAACATATAGCAACATAAAAACCACTGACATCATCTTAACAACCACAAATTGTAGTAACACCCTGCCAACCACATAGCAATGTAAAAAAAACAAAAAAAAAACATAAGAATTTGAATTCCCAGTACACCATGTGTAAGCTGCGCAAATGACAAATAAACTACTTGAATCACCTTACAAACTGGGTAGCAACGCCCTGGCAATCGCTCTCATCAGACTAGTAACTTAGCAACGCCCTGGAAACACCCTATAATACTCTAGCAACTGCATAGCAATGTGCTAAAAATCTGTTAAATTAGCAACTGGATAGCAATGCCCAGGCAACCAACAGGAACACCCTAACAAACACATAGCAACATAAAAAACCACTGACATTATCTTAGCAACCACATAGCAACACCCTGCCAACCATATCACTATGCACTTAAAAAAAAACTCACATTACCTTAGAAACTGGATAGAAAAAAGGAACTGTTGGATCACTCTCAACAGCCTAGTAACTTACTATAGCAACTGGAATGCCCAGGCAACCAGCAGGAACACCAAAAACAAACACATAGAAACATGCTAAAAAACACAGACATCATCTTAGCAACCACATAGCAACACCATGGCAACCGCATAGCAATGTACTTAAAAAAAAACCTCATGACTTAGGCATTTGAATGCCCAGCATACCCTGTGTAAGCTGTGAAAATGACAAATAAACTACTTGAATCACCTTAGAAACTGGGTAACAACGCCCTGGCAACCACTCTCAACATCCTAGTAACTTAGCAACGCCCTGGAAAAACCCCATAATTCCCCAATAACTGCATAGCAATGTACTAAAAATCAGATTACCATAGCAACTGGATAGCAATATCCAGGGAAACAACAGGAACCATCAGGAACACCATAACAAACACATAGCAACATAAAAATCACTGACATAATTTTAGCAACTACATAGCAACACCCTGCCAACCATATCACTATGCACTTAAAAAAACTCATATTACCATAGAAACTGGATAGAAACATATTGGCAACCACTCTTAACAGACTAGTAACTTAGCAACACCCTGGAAACACCCTATAATACTCTAGCAACTACATAGCAATGTGCTAAAAACCACCGACATCATCTTAGCAACCACATAGCAACACCCTGGCAACCGCATTAAAACTCACATTACCTTAGAAACTAGGTAGAACACTGGCAACCACTCTCAACAGTCTAAGAATGTAGTAAAAAAAAAAAAAAAACATTTCACCTTAGTAACATAGCAACGCCCTGGAAACACCCCATAATGCTCTAGCAACTGCACAACACCTTGGGAAAATGCGTTGCTCGATGAAAACAGTGACTTACCCTAGCAACCACAACATATCTAGAAAGCAGGTACTACATTATACTGTGACCTTGTGTCAACAGAACCTGTCTGAGGTCAAAGGTCAGGGTACATTACAATGCTCACAATGAGCACCAGATCCAAATGCTTAGTCAGTGTTTTATTTGAAATAAAATGGAAAAACGTTCTCTTTTTCTTTGGCATGTGAAACAAGCGCTTCTCTGGTCTGTGCCAGACTCTGTCTCTGTCGACCGAGGTCGCGTCTATCAAAGCATCTGACCTCTATTTAGGAAATCAACAGGCATGAACTCGACCGTCAAGAACGCGGGAATGATGAAGAGGCGAGCGAGCCGTTGGCCGCTGCTCTCAATGAGGCCATTGTGTGTGAAATATGCTGTTTTTATTGAGCGATGCGGGTGATTCATACACAGAAGATGTAAAGGGAGGGTAAATATCTGCAGGGAAAGTACTTTCTATTTGCTTTGGGAATGATATCATGATGCAGCTGAGAAGATTCCACATTTATCATCTGAATTCCATCATGAAACACTTTCTGCATGATGCTTTTATTTGTAAATGGCGCTTCATAATTGATGAACTTTGCAACATTAGAGTTAGAGTCTCCTTTATAGCTGAAATTGATGCATTAATGTGAAGTTGCTTTGAAATAATCTGTACTGTATAAAGCGCTACAGATATAAAGGATTAGAGCAACCAAAACATTTAGACTGATGTAGACATGGACCTCTTTTTAATTTTGAAGTTTGAGTTATTAGTGCAGTTGCATGTTGCGTTGTACACAATGACTCACTGTGAAAATGTAGTTTATCACATGGCTGATGTCATTTTACCAGCTCTTTCTAGAACAATGAAGCTTTTAGCCAATTCTTTGAAAATATTCTCCATGAAAACACATGATTCATCAATGCTTTTCTTTACTTTACCTGACAGTATGCACTGTAAAAATAATTTTTCAAAGTTCAAACTAAAACAAAAAAAATATTGGAGTGCATTTTATAAGACAATACTATACTATTTTCTATACTATTTTTTTTGTTCAATATGTTACTTGCTGTTTCTTTGTAATAATTTGACATTTACTAACAATTTCTTATGAAGAACATTCTTTTTCAGTGTGTGCTTGGACTCTCAACAGCCTAGTAACTTAGCAATGCCCTGGAAACACCCCATAATTCTCTAGCAACTGCATAGCAATGTGCTAAAAATCAGTCAAATTACTATAGAAACTGGATAGCAATGCCCAAGCAACCATCAGGAACACCATAACAAACACATAGCAACGTGCTAAAAACCACTGACATCATCTTAGCAACCACACAGCAACACCCTGACAACCGCATAGCAATGTACTTAAAAGAAAAACTTATATTACCTTAGAAACTGAGTAGAAACACCACTCTCAATGGCCTAGTAACTTAGCAACGTCCTGGAAACACCCCATAATACTCTGGCAACTGCATAGCAACTGGATAACAATGTCCAGGAAACCAACAGGAACACCCTAACAAACACATAGCAGCATAAAAACCACTGACATCATCTTAGCAACCACATAGCAACTCCCTGGCAACTGCATAGCAATGCAAAATAACTCACATCATCTTAGAAACTGATTGGAAACACCCTGGTAACCACTCTTAACAGCCTAGTAACTTAGCAACACCCTGGAAACACCCCATAATGCCCTAGCAACTGCATAGCAAATGGATAGCAATGTCCAGGAGACCAACAGGAACACCCTAACAAACACATAGCAACATAAAAAACCACTGAGATCATCTTAGCAACCACATAGCAACACCCTGGCAACTGCATAGCAATGTAAAACGACTCACATCACCTTAGAAACTGATTGGAAACACCCTGGTAACCACTCTTAACAGCCTAGTAACTTAGCAACGCCCTGGAAACACCCCATAATGCCCTAGCAAATGGATAGCAATGTCCAGGAGACCAAAAGGAACACCCTAACAAACACATAGCAACATAAAAACCACTGAGATCATCTTAGCAACCACATAGCAACACCCTGTCAACCATATCACAGCAACTGCATAGCAATTTAAACAACTCACATCACCTTAGAAACTGACTGGAAACACCCTGGTAACCACTCTTAACAGCCTAGTAACTTAGCAACGGCCTGGAAACACCCCATAATTCTCTAGCAACTACACAGCAATGAGCTAAAAATCAGTTAAATTACCATAGCAACTGGATACAACTGAATTTGTGATTGTTTGTGACATTTACTAGCAATTTCTGAGTGACAGCTGCTTCAAAGTAAATCCTACACTAATGTTTAGCTTCATAACCTTCTACAAACTGAAATACAAATATATGTTAAGAGCCTAATGGTGTGAGATTATGGGACTTTCTGTGAAAAGTCACACAATCACACCCATGAGAGCCACATGTGTGTCGTCACCGGGTGGGAGACACACACACACACACACACACACACACGAAACACACAACAAATGCACTCAGATGAACTTGACACAAGTGTTGACATGCAATCATTACATTATCACAACATTTTTGGGCAAATTGTGCAGCCATACAAGCAAGCACAGCAAATCTTATTTTTATTTATTTATTTATTTATGTATGCATGTTAAATCGCTTTTTCTTTTTTTTTTTTTTCTTCAAAAAAATCATGACTTTTTTTTCCTCAGATGATGCCTAGTGTTCTAGTGTTGTTGTCTTCTGGTCTCAAATGAAGAGTCCACCCTCAAGACTCATGCTATTCTGGTCACTGATTGTAAGTACACATCTTAAACTATGATTTAATACCTTGTTATTCTTGTAATCGTCATGCACTACAAATTCCTATAATAACTGTATTCTTTTCTTTGATCTCAGACATGCCAAATGCACATGAGGACAAAATGAGACAAAATGTCTCATCCAGACAGTTTCCCATGCTCGAGTTATTCGGGCCGGACTGAAAGCCTCGGCAGGCAGTCGGGCTGGAGGGGGACAGGCCAATTAGTCTTATATCTGCTTCACTTCAACAGTTTTTCCAGGAAAGCCCCGTGGCCTAGAGAGAGAGAGAGAGAGAGAGAGAGAGAGTCTCCTGCATTCACTCCCCTCTGTCTGAAACAATTTCACACGGGGGTCTTTCAGTCGAGACTATACAACACACATATAAACTCTAGCCGTCAAACTGCACATAAAGAGCAGGTGCTGCTATCTGAGAGCGTACCGTGGGATGTGTGTAAATTAGCAGCAATCATCACTACTACCATTTTGCTTCTCAAGTATATGTAAAGTTATAATCCATAATCCAAACCAACCAGGAGAATCACAACATTACAAAATTTGATTTGAAGCAAAGAAAGAATCGGACATAAATACAAAGGTACAAGACTGTGAACTTAATGGCTTAAATGAGGAAAAGAACTACAATCCCATTAAGCATTGTGAACAGCATAATAGAATTAAAATTAAGGAGATATGATGTTTAATTTATTGCAAAATATGCATCAATATTTAAGTATTTCGAGACCGTAGCGAAACTGACCTAACGCTTCATTGGGTCTTTTGACACACTTTGCTTGTTTATTCTCTGATTGGTGGAGATTTCTTTGCAGAATCATGGGTAATGTAGTTTTTCACCATTCTGCTGTTAAGCATGATTATTTAAAAAAAACTTATGGGCTGTTGTCTTCAACATAAACATATACCATCAATTAACAACCTCATAGATCACAGCAGGTCTGTCCTTAAGTTATCGAAATCAATTTCCCTATATGGGACTTTTACTTCTAGAACCAAATTGATTTCTTTGTAGACAAGCTGTCCATGCATTCTGACCCACCTAGAACACTTATAAATGACTACGGAAGTGAGTTTTGCACAGGCAAATATTTTCTACAGAACATGAAAAAGTGACTCAAAAGTGTCATTCCATTTTTTACTTGTTGCACAAAGATGTTTCCTAGTTTTCTCTTCCTTCTCTTTAGTCGATTCTAGCAGGTTTTCCCAGAGTGTTCATGCTTCAGTCCATTCAAACACCTGCTGGGGCCATTAATAAAGGGGCCAAACTTCGGTTAAAAGTAAAAGTCTGGGTAGAAAACAACACCTGAGACATTTCTCTGGGTGTTCAAGAGATAAGAGATAAGATCGTAAGCCACCAGAAGTGAGGAAAAGCCAAGACTGCATGCCGTCCTCTATGTTAAAAACAAACAATCGAACAAACCCGAGAGCCCAGTGCTAATGGAATATGCCTGTGGCGCTCTTGAGCATCTGAGCCAAACTATGTCAGAAGTAATTACAGTTTGCAGGGCAATAACAAGTCATTTGTGCAGTAATTGTATCCACACCCTTTCCTTCAACAGGCAGTGCATTCCAGTATCAGCGGCTTTCCATACCATCAAATACGGCTCATCTAGATTCCTATGGAAGCTTGAGAATTTATACCCCCAAGTTCTGACTATTCTCAGAATTGAGACCTTTTATATTCCGTGGCAGAAACAAGCTTCCATTCATACCTACATTGTAAACAGGAACACACAAAGAGTAAAACAACGCTATCGACTTTGTTCCAAATCCTAGTGTGCTGTCTTCAAAGTCAGCATCCTGATGGAACCCCAAAAGCTGAATTAGATCAAATCTAAAATGCATGAATGTACTGTTTTCATATATTTAGTCTGAAATTTACTACTAAATCCTTTTTCAGTGTACCTTCCAGTATTCAACAAAATATATCTACAAATCAACCATTTCTCAAATTCTCAAACTCTCAACATGCTATGCATTCTGGGAGTAGAATTTAGCCTAAACGTGGCGTCTCACTTTTTTGAAAAAGTCAGGAGCGCCTGTAATGACTTATCATGACCATGTGAAACAGAGCAAACGACTCCTTAACATTAACACACTGTCATTAAGCGTCTGGATTTCATGACTTGTTTACTAACCACTTTCATATAAATGTCAAGGGTTGCACTTTACACAGCAATGGCTTTGCTCATGAGTGTAATTATTATTATTATACATAAAAGAGCAGCACTTCAGTGAGTTCAGACCTTATTCATAAATATGAGTAGCACAGGATCTTTTCATCTCAATACTTTCAGTCCGGTGCTAACCACAGTTAAAGTGCCTCCGCTCCAGGAAAACGTCTGAGTCGGCCTGGAATGATAGAGTGCAGATTCCGGTTTAATTCTGCTCCAGATGATGGAGGGGGATCAAGTCGGGCAGTAAATCGCTGTCCGACTGACTCCACAAGTGGCTCCAAAAGTTCAACGCACATCAGTGCATCATTTCAGTGTCAGCGAATGGTGCAAACAGCTTAGTCTAGACAGAGAATATAGCATGCTCTACATACACTGTAAAAAAGATTTTTTTGAAGCTGAAGATCTTTGGAGTACATTTTACAAGAAAAACCTTCATCAGTTTTCCTTCTTCAAAATTTTAAATTTAATACAAAGTTCTGTCATGAAACTCTAGATGGTGCAGGCTGATAAGTCCTTAACTCAATCTGCTTGCAATCACATCGTTCTCTATAGGGCACAGCTGATTGGTTCCTGCTGTATCAGTAGCCAATGAGCTTGTTGCTCAACCTTCAAATACTTTGTCAGCATTTGCTGTAGCAGTTGCAGCATGCTTTCAGAAACACTCCACCTTCCCCAGCTCCACCTATATAGATCTGCTATGGGTAATTCATATACGCTATATTGTACAGCAGCATCATGTCTTACTTGCTCACAGCAGCGTGTTGTGTATGTATTGACAGTAGCAAGTCCCTTTGTTCTGCAGCAACAGCAATAACAGCAGCAGCAATAACCAACAGCAACAGCAGCAGCAGCAACAGCAATAGCAATAACCCACAGCAGCAGCAGCAATAGCAATAACCCACAGCAGCAGCAATAACAGCAGCAACAACAACAATAACAGAAGCAGCAGCAACAATAACAGCAGCAGCAGCAACAATAACAGCAGCAGCAATAATCAACAGCAGCAACAACAATAACAGCAGCAGCAGCAATAATAACAGCAGCAGCAGCAACAATAACAGCAGCAGCAATAATCAACAGCAGCAACAACAATAACAGAAGCAGCAGCAACAATAACAGCAGCAGCAACAACAATAACAGCAGCAACAATAATAACAGCAGCAACAACAATAACAACAGCAGCAGCAATAACCCGCAGCAACAACAATAACAGCAGCAGCAATAACCCACAGCAGCAGCAACAACAATAACAGCAGCAGCAACAACAATAACAGCAGCAGCAGCAGCAATAACCCACAGCAGCAGCAGCAATAACCCACAGCAGCAGCAGCAACAATAACAACAGCAGCAGCAAGAGCAGCAGCAATAACAGCAGCAACAACAACAATAACAGAAGCAGCAATAACAGCAGCAACAATAACCAACAGCAGCAGCAAGAGCAGCAGCAATAACAGAAGCAGCAGCAATAACCCACAGCAGCAGCAATAACAGCAGCAACAACAACAATAACAGAAGCAGCAGCAACAATAACAGCAGCAGCAGCAACAATAACAGCAGCAGCAATAATCAACAGCAGCAACAACAATAACAGCAGCAGCAGCAGCAATAATAACAGCAGCAGCAGCAACAATAACAGCAGCAGCAATAATCAACAGCAGCAACAACAATAACAGAAGCAGCAGCAACAATAACAGCAGCAGCAACAACAATAACAGCAGCAACAACAATAACAGCAGCAACAACAATAACAACAGCAGCAGCAGCAATAACCCGCAGCAACAACAATAACAGCAGCAGCAATAACCCACAGCAGCAGCAACAACAATAACAGCAGCAGCAACAACAATAACAGCAGCAGCAACAACAATAACAGCAGCAGCAGCAGCAATAACCCACAGCAGCAGCAGCAATAACCCACAGCAGCAGCAGCAACAATAACAACAGCAGCAGCAAGAGCAGCAGCAATAACAGCAGCAACAACAATAACAGAAGCAGCAGCAACAATAACCAACAGCAGCAGCAAGAGCAGCAGCAATAACAGAAGCAGCAGCAATAACAGCAGCAACAACAACAATAACAGAAGCAGCAGCAACAATAACAGCAGCAGCAATAATCAACAGCAGCAACAACAATAACAGCAGCAACAACAATAACAGCAGCAGCAGCAATAACAGCAGCAGCAGCAATAACAGCAGCAGCAGCAACAATAACAGCAGCAGCAGCAATAATAACAGCAGCAGCAGCAACAATAACAGCAGCAGCAATAATCAACAGCAGCAACAACAATAACAGCAGCAACAACAATAACAGCAGCAGCAACAACAATAACAGCAGCAGCAGCAGCAATAACCCACAGCAGCAGCAGCAACAATAACAACAGCAGCAGCAGCAATAACCCGCAGCAACAACAATAACAGCAGCAGCAACAATAACCCACAGCAGCAGCAATAACAGCAGCAACAACAACAATAACAGAAGCAGCAGCAACAATAACCAACAGCAGCAGCAAGAGCAGCAGCAACAATAACCAACAGCAGCAGCAAGAGCAGCAGCAATAACAGAAGCAGCAGCAATAACCCACAGCAGCAGCAATAACAGCAGCAACAACAACAATAACAGAAGCAGCAGCAACAATAACAGCAGCAGCAATAATCAACAGCAGCAACAACAATAACAGCAGCAGCAGCAATAACAGCAGCAGCAACAACAATAACAGCAGCAGCAGCAACAATAACAGCAGCAGCAATAATCAACAGCAGCAACAACAATAACAGCAGCAGCAGCAATAATAACAGCAGCAGCAGCAACAATAACAGCAGCAGCAATAATCAACAGCAGCAACAACAATAACAGCAGCAGCAACAACAATAACAGCAGCAGCAGCAATAATAACAGCAGCAGCAACAACAATAACAGAAGCAGCAACAATAACAGCAGCAGCAATAACCCACAGCAGCAGCAGCAACAATAACAACAGCAGCAGCAGCAATAACCCACAGCAGCAGCAACAACAATAACAGCAGCAGCAGCAACAACAATAACAGCAGCAGCAATAACCCACAGCAGCAGCAACAACAATAACAGCAGCAGCAGCAACAACAATAACAGCAGCAGCAGCAGCAGCAATAACCCACAGCAGCAGAAACAACAATAACAGAAGCAGCAGCAATAACAGCAGCAGCAACAACAATAACAGCAGCAGCAGCAACAATAACAGCAGCAGCAATAATCAACAGCAGCAACAACAATAACAGCAGCAGCAACAACAATAACAGCAGCAGCAGCAATAATAACAGCAGCAGCAACAACAATAACAGAAGCAGCAACAATAACAGCAGCAGCAATAACCCACAGCAGCAGCAGCAACAATAACAACAGCAGCAGCAGCAATAACCCACAGCAGCAGCAACAACAATAACAGCAGCAGCAGCAACAACAATAACAGCAGCAGCAATAACCCACAGCAGCAGCAACAACAATAACAGCAGCAGCAGCAACAACAATAACAGCAGCAGCAGCAGCAGCAATAACCCACAGCAGCAGAAACAACAATAACAGCAGCAGCAGCAATCACCCGCAGAAACAACAATAACAGCAGCAGCAGCAGCAGCAATAACCCACAGCAGCAGCAACAACAATAACAGCAGCAGCAACAATCACCCGCAGAAACAACAATAACAGCAGCAGCAATAACCCACAGCAGCAGCAACAACAATAACAGCAGCAGCAGCAGCAATAACCCGCAACAACAATAACAGCAGCAGCAATAACAACAGCAGCAGCAGCAGCAATAACCCGCAACAACAATAACAGCAGCAGCAATAACCCGCAACAACAATAACAGCAGCAGCAATAACAACAGCAGCAGCAGCAGCAATAACCCACAGCAGCAGCAACAACAATAACAGCAGCAGCAGCAATCACCCGCAGAAACAACAATAACAGCAGCAGCAGCAGCAATAACCCGCAACAACAATAACAGCAGCAGCAATAACAACAGCAGCAGCAGCAGCAATAACCCGCAGCAACAACAATAACAGCAGCAGCAATAACAACAGCAGCAGCAGCAGCAGCAGCAATAACCCGCAGCAACAACAATAACAGTATCAGCAGCAGCAACAATAACCCACAGCAGAAAAACAATAACAGAAGCAGCAGCAATAACCCACAGCAGCAGCAACAAAAACAGCAGCAACAATAGCCCACAGCATCAGCAATTACCCACAGCATCAACAGGGTTAAAACAAATGTAAGTCCAAAGCCCTATTCAGATGATAATTGTTTCTCAGGGGGACGTAATGTATTTTTACCATTTACAGGGGGTAGTCTGTGATGCACGCGTTATAAAGAAACATTTATTGCGAAAATTTTGGAAACTATTTACCAAAACAATATTTCCGCTCCACTACAGTGTTGGGAAGTTAAGAAAAAAATAAAAAGAAAGAGAAATAAAGCACAAATGGGCAGTTATTCTGGCAGCAACGTGTGTGCAATTCAATTTTAAAATATGCAACGCTAGCCTATTATATACAGTTACATTAAAAATATAAACCAAGCAGCTTCATGCTTACCTCATGTAGCCTATTGTAAATAAAGGGCTTATATGAACTATTTTATAGTCTATATTAACTTATTTCCGCTAAATTCCCTTACTTTTAAAATAACATCATTTGAGATAAAATGCAAGACAAAACCATTTCAACTATATAGCGTGTCAGTCTTCATATTTTTAAATAGGAGATTTAAATAATCAAATAATAGAGGATATAATTATTAAATATTAATTTATTCTCATTATTCCAAGCATGTGACGTTATATTCACATCAGACAATCCTGCAACCAACCGCGAGAGCAGCGCCTTAAATAAATCGCCATCTGAATGCACGAGTTTTATCACTGAGGTGCCATGCCAATATTATTTTTACAGACGCCCACATGAGAAACAACTACCGTCCAATTTAGGGCTCAAGCTAACTTTAATAAAAATTAAACATTTATCATTTTTATGTAGCATGCATTTTTTTCCATTTTTCATTTTAAATAGCCGTTTACAGAGAAAGATGCTTTTAAAGTCACCAGGCAATTCTTGTTATTAATGGAATATTGCAGTGTTTATTCTAAATGATTTATCGGTGCACATCATTACTGTTTTAAATTCATGTTCCTCATAATCTTGAATCAGAATATCTTCCCCTCCCTCTTGCAGCATCTCTTCTCTTCTCTGATGACGAGGGCGGGGCAACCTGTCACTCACATGAGATCCACCAATAGCAAACCACAACCATCCAATCAATTCCCCACATACAAAATCAAGCCCCGCCCTACATTTGTTCTTGTTTGAGAATGTTTCACTCTGATATACGGCACTATAGAGAAGAAAAGACCAGCGCAACTTTTGTTTCGTGACGACTAATGATATGTTGTTCTTACCATTCGAGATCTGTCTTGATTAGACAGACTGTCCTCAACAAAGTGTGTTTTCTGCTATTACTGCAAAACAAATTCAGTGCCCAAAATATTTTCCACACCCACAAATTTTCCATGTCTGGAGGAGCTCAACAAATAACGAAAATGTGCATATTGACGATTCCTCTTATGATTTAGCTGCGCACAAATGAATCCAAACCTTTTTATTGTCTGGCAGAGAGTATTAGTATGGAAACCCTCAATCAAGGATGTGGGATATGCTGGAATTAGCAGATTTTCCAAAAGCTCCACATTCGCTTTTCGACCCTAACGTCTAACATTATATTTCAACAATCAAGTCAACATTATTAAATTATTTCACAGGTTCATATGAATATATTCAGTATACCTTCACACTGAGAAGCATTTTAGTTCATTTGACAAACTTTTAACTCCAAATAAAGTTTGACACCCATGTTTGCTTTGACTCTACTTGGAAGGCAAGATCAGCTGAGCTCTTAGACTCAGATCTTATCTGACGCTTTTGAAGTTGAATGTTTGGATTCTGCCATTCAGTGATGGAAAACATCTGCAGTGCTGCCATAAAATGCACATTTAACACTGTTTGTTTGTTTCACACAGGAAAATGTATTGCATTTGATTACACAAGACGCCGTTCCGACAAACCTGCAACAAAGTATGAGGTGGAAACCCAAGGAAACGACAGATTGTTTCTACATGTTGTTGGCACTGAACTGGTACAGGGTTAGTCGGATGGGTTGGGCGGGTTGTGTTGTATGGGTGGTACCTCGTTTTGCTCCGGAATGATGGAAGGCATTTCTCAAACTTCTGCTGCCGCAGAGACTTCTTGTTTAGTTTCTGATGAAATGCAAAAAGAGCCATAATAAATGAATACATCACGAAAATGCTCGTCAGAAAGAGCATGTGCTTCTCGTTATTGTCAAATGTTATTTCATGCAGTTTAATATTACATAACATTTGCCTGTTCAGTGTGTGTAAGTGCATCAACATCAAACTCAGTGATCCTAATGCAGACCATGAATGTGGGCCCTTGGTTTTCTGTGTGTTTGCTGCTCCTTAGATGGTGATTTTACATGCATAATGACTCAGTACTACCTCAGTGATATGGAGGATTCTCATGCCGGATTCCTCGATGAGTGGAAAGGAATTAGGAAAGGAATTCTGCTTCCTGAAGAAGGAAAACACTTGTAAATGTCTTGGGGTGTAATAAGATCCACGTGAAATGCATGTGAGATAAAGCCTGACAGATACCGCAGACCTGCCGGTGTCCTGCATAAAACTTAAACACACACACACAACAACCTGGCAACCACCTATATATATATATATCTATATATGTTCCAGAAGACAGTAGAAGGTGGTCTGTCAGACAGCCCTGTTGCTTTCTGAACTCTTTTGATTGAAGAGCTGCTGAACCTCCACAGGAAGTGTAATCTCTGCGGAGTCGCAACAAGCACAGGAATTTCCTGTGCCAGACCAACATCGGGCCACCGCCGTGAGAAGCAAGGCCAATCTTCATCCCGTCTTCCTTCTCACTCTTTCAATCCTCTTTTGTCCCGCCAGACACGCCCATTCTGACCACCCAGAGTTCCTTGGGTTTGACTGTTCATTCAAATACTGTTCAAGCCAACATAAATCTACTCTGACTCTATTTACTCTAATTCATGTTCCTTCTCTTATTGTGAATGATTCATCCGTGACGTTATTCTAAAGACAAACATGTTTGTCTTCATAATCATTCATCAACATGTAATAACTTACTTCATCTCGGAAACGATCAACGTTCCTGTTCAGCTGATGTCATTTAGGCCAAATAGTTTCAGGAGAGGAGAAATATTCAGATATAAAACGCCCACTTCTCACCATCACATCAATTCTTAATGAATAAAATTGAAGTTAATTAGATTTAAAGCACAACATTCAAGTAATATATTATTGGAAACTGCTGAATATTCGCCCCAGTGTTATTTTAGCATCATTAATAATATACTATTATAGTTTTTATTAATATTTTGAATTTTTATATATATATATATATATATATATATGTTTTCCGTTTTCATGTTAAAGGGGCTATATGTATTAAGCATTTTCATGTATTAATCGCTTTTGTAACTTAAAAAACAGGACCTGTCTACGAAAGCCTGTAGACTGATGTTTATATGAAGGACTCTGGATTTTTTGCGGGAAAATCAAATGGATGTGACGGTTACGCGCGCTCCCGAGAGTTTTTCCTCCATTCTGTGACACAAGAAAATAACGCTTACACCGTGCCTTAACCAGACGCGACTCGGCGAAACGTATCTTTAAAGTAAAAGGTATCTTTTCCATGTTAATCTGAGTTTTTGTCCTAACTAGCGACACGCGATGATTCTAGAAACGGCTATTTTAGAAACGGTTTCTATTTTTTTGCGACGTCGCGGCTGGAACAACAACACAAAGTATGGCGATGATAATCTCAGGTAATGTTTCTGTGCTTTACTTAATGTTAAAAACGTGTCTAATGTGAGTTTGAATATCATTTTGTGCGTCTTTTATAGCTGAAGTTGTTTCAGTAACTCCGTATGTATTTTTAATAATGTTAAAATTGTGTAATATTAATGAATTTGATTATTTATCCATTTCGAGAGAGCCTGCCTACGCGCCCTTCTGATTGGATGTGATTTTTGATTGACATTACTGCGTCTCAAAGTCGCATTGCGTCTTTGTATATTGCTTGTCGCTGGAATCTTATCGCACGGTGTTATACGATAATGCCTTTCTGTACTGTAATGTCAACATGTTGTGCAAAGAAAATGGATTTATTCGAACTATAGAGTCGCATAGTCAGATCTACAGTCTCAGATAATCAGTCTATCATAACAATGTAATTTTAATGACCTCATCTTTCGACATGATGCCGGTCAATCGCAGAGCTGCTGCAAGTATAACCACATCTCTATTTTGTTGTGTGTTTATTTTGTTATTGAGAGGAAAGCGCGCAGACGTTTTATCTAAACGTCGCTCTCAGCGGCGTGGATGGCGTCAGGATATTCGCTGCAATGGTATTTTTGAATTTTAACAAAATAGGGCCTTTTTAAGTCTCTTGTACTTTACATGTGCATGATTTCAATAACATTTTAAAATAGTTTTAGTTAACGATAATCACCCTGATTCACTGGAACACATTGCTGGAACACAAAATGTGTTTTTATGAATTGCTTTTCCATACAACAGGAAGTTACAAAAAATCCCACATAAAAGCACTCGAAAGTCTTCTGAAAATCAAGATATTATTGTATGAGGTACAGGGCAAAAATGAATACATTATGGGTTCTAAAATTATATCCTTCAAATTTAAAAAATGATGCATCAGGTTTGACGTCACTGATATGAAGACATCTTTGCTCTTTTTAGAGCTTGACAGTCATGGTCACTATGAAAGGAGAACCTGAGGGTGAGTAAATAATGCTAGAATTGTGATTTTTAGGTCAACTAATGCATTTGTTTCAAACCGTGCCATATCTAATAACGCTGAAACTGAGATTCTTGCATAAGACAAAAGAACATACTTCAAAAAAAGGGAGTTTTCCTGGCGAACAGCAGCTGGTCCAGGCGTTTGACCACATTACCATGACCAGCCGCACACGTTATGATTTAACGTAGAGCTCAGATCTGAGAGAAGGGCCACACACGCTCATGACCTACTGTTCTGGACTTCAGCAACTCACCGACTAACACACACACACACAGTGTAAGAGGGGCTTCCTCTTACACCACTCCTAAGTTCGTTTGTTTATGCTGGACAGAGGCCATGTCAAGTCTGAAATAATAGGTGTGACGCGTAAAGAGAAACAGATTTATGAACGCTGACCGTAGGGAAGGTGTTTGTCCGAGCGCGATCAAAGGATATTCCCCTGTTATTCATCAAATGCTTCCTTATTTTTGCATGATAAAATCAGAACTAATATCAGTATTAAATTACAGAAGATGCTCAATATACCGATCATATTACAGATGATTTTACATTGTCTTGTCATAAAATGATTAAGTGCATGTTAATTATTTGTTCCCGTTCAAGATCTCAAGACGACACGCCTGTTTTAATGCAGATTACTGGAAAAACGCATAATTTTTCTCCTGCCGTGACTCACACAAACAGTCTCTCCACAGGTAGCCAATAAGAGTGTCAGCTGATGGATCATGTGACTGGGCACTTTGTAAATATTCTGTAAGGAGGTCAAGCTGAGAGTTCCCATCCATCCTCACGCTCACTTGAAAACAACACCTTCCCATGGGAAACACATCATCGGGAACAACTGTAAATACTGGAATAAAATCTGCTGTCATCACGTTGCTTTTCACTGGTGTTTTCTTCAACAGGAATTTGATTGTGTCGACATTTACACACAAGTGTCTCGCTGAAACGTGATTTGAACAGTAAAAGTCTCTCAAATTATCACAGCGTCGGTCTAGAAAGCAATGAAGAAACAACGTTTGTAAACTGTCCATCCAAAGGTGCTAAAGATTTAATATTACAAAGCCTCAAAACGCTAAAGCAGAATCCTGCTCCTGGTTATCTAGTTTACTTGCTACTAAGTATTTTTCAAAGTATAGTATCTATCAACTAAGTACCTAGTAAACCGCATCTTTTTCAACCCAACAAACAAAAAATATTAACCACAAATAATGATATATATACTGAAGCTTGGGGTCAGAGGTCATTAAAAAAGAATCCTGAAAAATAAAACGTATCATGGTTTCCACAAAAATATGAACTAACATTTGATAATAATCATAAAAATGTTTCTTGAGCAGCAAATCATCATATTAGAATGATTTCTGAAGGATCATGTGACACTGAAGACTGAAAATTCAGCTTTGATCACTGGATATAAATTACATTTTACAATATTTTGGCATAGAAAAAAACGCAGTAATATTTCACATTTTTACTGTTTTTTTGTTACTGACAATCGTCATTTTGGCTGCGTGAGATTCTCCAGCTTTGTTGTTGTTGAGCGACCAAAGCGTGAGCTGTTAAAGCTCCGCCCTCTTCTGGAAAGGGGGCGGGAGCAGCAGCTCATTTGCATTTAAAGGGACACACACAAAAACGTGTTTTTGCTCACACCCAAAAGGGGCAAATTTGACAAGCTATAATAAATGATCTGTGGGGTATTTTGAGCTGAAACTTCACACACACATTCTGGAGACACCTGAGACTTATATTACATCTTGTGAAAAGGGGTCCCCTTTAAAAACTTTTGAACAGATAAAATCCAGTTCTTATTTAATATTGTCTTGTTTTTTAGTCAAAACAATCAAACATCAATAAAACAACATTTTATCTGAATACTAATGAGATTCTGTTGGAATTGAAGAGTTCACTTAGATCATTTTGTGCAGCATAAGAACTTCATTGCTTAATGACGTTTGTGTTTCAGTAGGATATGAAGGGTTAAGTGGATTAAAGTTGACTTCCTCTTCTTTATAATGTACAGCATGAGAGATTGACATCAGGGCTGAGCTGAAGGAAAACGTCTGGGTGGAGTGAAGCCGAGAACAATCAGTCGATCCCGCCCAGGAAGAGCTGCCCGTCCCAGAGACCCGTCACAGGGAACCGGACGCTAATGTTGTCTTGTGCCAAGACTCTTCCTCTCAGGCCAGATGAGCCTGACCCGCCGCATGATTCAATACTTCACACCCTCTGAGGCTCGACGCCAACGCTAACACACCGTTTGATCTCCATAAGCTGGACTGATGAACGACTCAGAGGGAACATCTAGTAAACGCGGCCTTTGTTTGCAGTATTATTCGAAATGAGCTTCTCAGGCCAGAACAACTCTCACAAGACTCTCTTATCATCCTTTGTTCTCGCATAGTTCAAGGAAACACATGTTCCTATGTGTTTCCCAACCTCAGATTTGCTCACAATTCAACTGCTGTATCACCAACAGGTGTCGAAAGGTCTAATCCTGCTCTTTCCGGTTCTCATGTTAATCTGAAGGCCCAATCCAGCGGGAGAGGTTTACCTTACTTAAACTAGCTTTACCACAGAGGCCTGTTGCAGCCCTTTCTCCAAACATCCAGAGACTGGATCCATTAAACGGGGATTAGACGAGCGCGAAAACAGACTCCAAGCACTTTACGGCTGTAAACAGACTGAGGAATTCCATGAAGCGGCCTCGTGGGAGAGCGATCCGACTGCTGGCCTGTTCCAGTTTGACACGGACACATCTGGAGGAAAGAATGCCTTTGACGTACCTGTTCTGATCCTGCAGGTGAAAGCAGAGGAACGCTGGGCATCTGGACGCTCCGCAGCGCAGGAAAGGAATCTGGAGGAAGAATTTCACTTTGTTTTCAGAAAACAAACAAATGTTTCTTGTTTCAAGCGTATCCTTTACTGGAGTAATGCTCAAAGGGGTCCTTGATTATGGTTTCACTTTTTTAACTTTAGTTAGTGTGTAATGTTGCTGCTTGATCATAAACAACATCTGCAAAGTTACGACGCTCAAATTTCAATGCAAAGGGAGATATTTTCTTTTATAGAAATCACTTATTAAATTGCTGGTAGGGACTACAATGAGATTGGTGACATCACAACCCTAAAATTCACATAAACTCCGCCCCCGAGAACACTCAACAAAGGGGGCGAGGCCATGTTGGGCTGCTTTAGAGAAGAGGAAGAGTTGTTGTTGACATGCCGTCATTTTACGCCGGACTGCTTCACCAACGAGGGTCAATTCAACACAAAAGATTAACATGACGGCACATGCTAGTCGATGAGTCGAATCAACATAAATTTATCCACTAACCATTCAGAAACGTCTAAAAGAGTCTCTCCATCAGTGTCGACTCCGGTTTGAACAATGTAAGGCTGAACACTTTCATCATTTTGGCTGCGTGAGATTCTCCAGCTTTGTTGTTGTTAAGCGACCGAAGCGTGAGCTCTTCTGGAAAGGGGGCCGGGAGCAGCAGCTCATTTGCATTTAAAGGGACACACACAAAAACTGGGGCAAATTTGACAAGCTATAATAAATGATCTGTGGGGTATTTTAAGCTGAAACTTCACAGACACATTCTGGGGACACCAGAGACTTATATTACATTTTGTGAAAGGGGCATTATAGGACCCCTTTAAATCACATATCTAATCTAATCTTTGTTTCTTTGCTCTCAAGGCCTGGTCATTACGCTGTCCAAGGTGCTCACTGAGTGGCTTGAGAGAGGAATGAAGATTGAATGTTGATTTAGTTTTTGGTCATGATTGTACAGTAATGCATGGAATGCTTTTAGATTATTAAGAATGAAATAAGAGTTAGCAACTCCCTGACAACCACGCATAGCTCTCTAGCATCACGGACAAAATCTAATCTGCTAAATGCATGAGATATTATAAACATTAACACCATGACTTTCTGTAAATCTCCTTGATATTCCACACAGAGATCATTGGTGAAATGGCGTGTGTAGGGGGCCGAGAACTGATCGAACTGCTGATCTGTGAAGATTTAGTGCTGCAGTGTGAGTCATGTAGACGATGAAGAGGTGGATCAGGACGTAACAGTGGGTTCAGAAGTGATTCTGTCGCTTTTACTCCCACATGACCCGCACAAACACCTCAGAATCACCAGCTCAAATACAAAAATATTCATGATCAAACAACACAAACACAAAATGCAGTATATTTGACATATGAAGTGTATGAATGGGATCCACTTATACATGTATGTACAGCGCTTTTCACAATACAAATCAGCAAAATCATGATGCATAAAAAAAATGGTAACCTGATAAATGTCTTATTCAAGTCAAAAATGTTTAATATTGCTGAATCAACATATATTCATTTATATATATATATATATATCAGGTTAAAAACACAGCTCAGGTTACCACTTTTTACAGAATGTTAATGTTTATAATATCTTAATATCTTCATGTCTTATAGTCAACGATATAAACAATCAAGCAGTTGAGATTTGCTATCTAGGATATACATTTTGATAAAAGTTGACATACTTTTAGTAGTTGAATGATATGTCATTAATTATCAATTTGTGATTTTGAGGATTATGAAAGCTGTAAGATTTTGTTTGATATATTGATTTATTGACAAGCTTAGTTACTGCCACGGTTCAATGATGCATACGTTACAGGGTTTAAAACAACAAATTTCACTCATTATGAGACCAGTTTGTGACATTTGATGCCGATATGCCTTGTTAAAGATTGTGCCAAACGAACAGCATGAAGCATCAGTCGCGTTACTGCCATGCGATGACCTCATCAGGCTTTCACTGCAACCCACACACACACATACACACACATACACACACACAGTGAAGTAATCAGGGTAATTTACTCCTGAAGGTCACTGGGCATGAAAAGATGACTTCATGAAGAAACCGTGGGTTTATTTCAGACGAGTCTGATTGATTTAGTCACTAATCTGAAGGACTATTTCCTGTTACTCAGTGTCTGGGTCATGTGGGTCAAAGGTCAGAGTCAGTGAGACGAGGCTTTGTGTGGAAACCCTTCAAAGGACACAAGAAACCGTCACAATCTTATGCAGCAGCTCATTTGATGCACAAAAGTGCGACATGCATCACAACACAAGCAGAAATACACCAGGCTGATGAGGTGCTGAACGCAGCGAACAGGATCTGGGTCAAACTGCGTTCCCAGAGGGCAAAAACCATGTCAAACACACACTGAATTCACACGAAGTCCCGTGAGTGATCACATTGACTTTATATCACCACATGTGTGTGCATGTGTGTTTGCTTGTTATCGTAACAGAAGTGTAGACGGCCTGTGTGTGTGTGAGAGTGTGTGTGTGTGTGTGTGTGCATCAAGTGCAAGGATGTAGGTCAGACAGAATTAGGGGAAAGGTCGTGTCTGTGATAGATGATTCACATGTTGTGCTGCTAGAATGTCGGTCATTTAGACACAAGAACACAGTCACTGTTTTATCACAAATATATTTTGTTTTAATCGCTATTAAATATTAACGCACCAAAGACCCCATTAAATTATTTATTGAATTTACTATTGAAACAGGAAGTTTAGGGCAGGACGTATAAAAGCGCTCTTCTTCTTAAACAGACAAAAGTCTTTCGTTTACATCACAGTCCTGGAACATCTAGAGGATCAATAAACAAACAAACAAATCAAGAAAATAAGTTGATACATAAATAAAGCAAACAAATAAATAAAGTAAATAAATAAGCAAACAAATAAAAATTAATTAATTAATAAGTAAATAAATTAATTAATAAATTAACATCCAATAAGCAAGGATGTTAATAAATAAATAAGCAAACAAATAAATAAATAAGTAAATAAATCAATTAATTAACCAAGCAAGCAAATAAATACAGCAATAAGCAATTAAATAAAAGAATGAATAATTCCATAAGTAAGCTAGCAATTAAATAAATAAATAAGCAAACAAATAAATAAACAAGTAAATAAATAAATTAATTAACCAAGCAAGCAAATAAACAAACAAATAAATCAATAAGCAATTAAATAAATAAATAAATAAGCAAATAAATAAATAAGCAAGCAAGCAAATAAACAAACAAATAAATCAATAAGCAATTAAATAAATAAATAAGCAAGCAAGCAAATAAACAAATAAGCAATAAATAAATAAATAAGCAAATAAATAAATAAGCAAGCAAGCAAATAAACAAACAAATAAATCAATAAGCAATTAAATAAATAAATAAGCAAGCAAGCAAATAAACAAATAAGCAATTAATAAATAAATAAGCAAATAAATAAATAAGCAAGCAAGCAAATAAACAAATAAGCAATTAATAAATAAATAAGCAAACAAATAAACAATTCCGTAAGAAAATAAACAAACAAACAAATGAAAATGAATAAATAATTAAGCAAGCAAATAAATAGACATAACAATAATCAAATCAATAAGCATGGGTGTAAAAAAAATAAACAAGCAAGCAAATAAATACATAAGCAAGTAATTAAATAAATAAATAAATAAGTAAACACATAAACAAACACACAGGCATACCATTAACCATGGATGTGATTAAATAAAGCAAGCAAATACATACATACATAAAAAAAATTAAAAAAAAAATTAGTATACTCTCCTGAGTGCAAGAAGACATAATTTTTAGTCCATTTTCCTGTAACAGAAGGCATGTCCATTTTACATGTTTATATCTTTTAAAAGTTTACTTACTCATCTTTTAGTAGTCCATTAGCATATATATGAGCTTTAGTTCAGAAATGAACACATTCCAAGTAAATGCATATTGATATTTCAGTAAGCATGATATGCTTTTGGTAAGTGACTGTAAGACACTGAAAGAGCTGCTCAAATGAGAAATCTGAAGCAGAACATGAACATGAGCGCCTGAGCCCTTCAGTGGCCTGTAACGTATGTGTGTGTGTGTGTGTGTGTGTGTACCTTTGATGTGTTTTATGAGGTTCAACCTGATGAACAGAGTTATGAAAACTGAACTAGACGGTCCTGGGAAACTGGCGGAGGAAACCAAGCTGTGCTTTTAAACACAGTAATGTGAATGTGTGTGTGTGTGTGGATTGCCAGGTGTTCTTATAGAGCACAATTTCTCCTGTATAACAGATGTTCACACACCCTATAGAGAACCAAAAATTATTATTTACTCTCTTAGTTCACTCCTTGTTGTGAATGATTCATCAGTGAAGTGAAACATAACAGTTGACATCAACAATCCTTATGATTTTCAACAACCATCATATAGACAGTGAACGTTTTCAGAAAGTTTCGGTACGTTTGGAATTCCAGTTTTACAACATCATCTGCTCATGTTAAAGATCAAGTGATTCCTTTGACGACTATAATTCCTCATCTAGCAGTTTCTCTCTTTTTTGGGGGCATAAAGTGTTTCCAAATCAGCATTAAACACATAAACACAAACATATTCTCTGATCTTATGACAGATCGGTCGTGATGAAGGTGTACATATACGCAGGTGGTCTCGTGAAACGGATCTGTTCTGTGTTTCTGAGACGTTCTCGAATGGTTTTAATGAGCCACATCTGTGTCGCACACATGAGATTTGGACAAATGCCACGTCTATTTCAAAGAATTAATCTTTATCAAAATTGGTTTAAGGTGCCCCTATTATGCTCTTTTTAAGTTCCTAATTTTGTTACAATACGGTTTACATGCATCCAAGGTCAAAATGATTTTGCCAAATAATTCCACTGTTTTTACTTGCACTTACACAAGTGTCTTTATAATTAATGAGCCCTCAGCATCATGATTTATTTCTCATTGCCCTCTATGATAATAATGACTCTCACGTGCCTCGTCCACCCATATGAGGCCACGATACCAGCCAGTCCTGCGCTTAAACAGGCTCTGTGACATCATGTAACATTCCCGCAGCGTGATGGCTGACAAAAACATTGTATTTCACGTGCACACACCCACACGATGTGTGTGTATCGCTGAGTGTGCAGCGGCTGAGGCAGAGAGCATGATGGGGGATTTTTCCAGCCAATTTAGTCTGCATTAGAACTTTCTATTCATCAAAGAATCCTGAATCATAAAACATATCATGGTTTCCACATTGATAATAATCATAAATGTTTCTTGAGCAGCAAATCTGCTTATTAGAATGATTTCTGAAGGATCATGTGACACTGAAGACTGGAGTAATGATGAGCTTTGATCACTGGATATAAATTACACTTTACTATATATTTAAATAGAAAACAGTCAAATAAATGCAGCCTTGGTGAGCAGAAGAGACTTCTTTTAAAAACGTCTTTTATTGTAATTATTCCAAACTTTTGACCTCTAGTATATATATAAAGATATCACACACACACACACACTCTCTGCACCTGCAGAAATCCTTCATAATTGACCTCCATCTCTCTCTCTCAAACCACTAACCCATATGTGAACGCTTGGAGGTTTTCTTTACCCTTCAGCCAGTGTGGGTGAAGTTGGACTTCCTGACGCTTCTCTTTCTTCTGTTCACTGGTTCACCGAGGACAGATGAACGTCTCTTTGACCTCATCACGTTACCGAGTTCTCGCTGGCGCTGCACATTCGACCAAAATCTGGAAAACAAAACCATTTTAGTTCTGTTTTTTTTTTTTTTTTTTTTTTTTGCAGTATTAAATATACATAGTGTGCATGTTCTGTGACTGTTCCATGTCCACTATATTTTCCAATATGTGCATTATAGTTCTGACTGTAAATTCTGATTGCATGAGCATTTTGCTGATAAACAGATGCGTGTGACCACAGACTCTATATTAATATGGATGTTGCTGTGCATATAAATCTCTTTTTTGATGCATTATATACGGTCTAAGGTGGTTTGCTGGTCTATCTGGATTCCCAGCCTGACCATGTGACTCCAAACCCCATTAAAACCATCAAAACCAAGCAGTTTTGAGACCAGCTGAACATGTTTTAGCATGGATAAAAATGTTTTAGCCATACAGAAACATGATCTTAAACATGATCACTGGAACTTAAAGATTATTGGGGAATGTATGTTACTGGCCATTTCTTTCAAATCAATCATAAAATTCACTAGCAATTTCTGAGTGGAAATGGTTTCAGTGGCAGTTTTTGTACCATCATTTGTATAATACTCTTCACATCAGGCCTAGATATTGTTCAAAAACTCCCTCAGAATTTTTTCTAAATGCCACTTATTTGGCATTTTCTTCAATGTTCCCTCTTAAGACGGCACAAAAGGTTACGAGCTGCGTGGTTATTTCTCGCAACACTTGGACTTTTGCTTCATTCAAGTATGTGCCGGTAGTAAGTTCATGACATGGCAGCTGGCCGCAGGTTAATGTTGTTAATGGTTGGAAAATATTAGCGATTTTTAAACAACATGAGCCAGTCATTTCAAAGCCTCCATATTACGGGCAGCGATGCATTCATGGTAAAGTTTAAAGCGGAATGCATAATCCTACACAGTCGTCCGGTTTATTTATGCACACGGATCCTCGCTGGCAAACGGATCAAAGACGCCTGTTATTTAAAGCTTCAGACATCATTCTCCTGGACGCAGGTTCAAGGGCTTAACCGTTTATAATGGTGTTAACAAATAAACCCATGGCCGAAACCTAAACCAGCCTCGTCCTAGATGGCACAAAGCACTGTGGGTACAGCCACCAGCTTGGCCGGGCCTAAATGCTCCTCTGTGTTTATAATTTTCCTTTAGAGTAACACAGCCCCCCGTTCCCTTTCACTGATGGCAAACAGCTTCCAAATGACACGGCGGTGGACTTTCCAGCAGCGGACGGATGGACGGCGTGTAAAGCAGCGAAATAAAAAAAATAATAAAAGAACAAACAGCTTTTGTCTTGATTGAAGTCAAAGGAAAGGAAAATGGATACCAAATGTGAGATGAAACGTGGCCTGGTTTCTCACTGAGATTCTCCTTTGAGAATGATTTCTGTCTTGTTTTCCAGTACTAATATCTAATCATACTTAAATCAAGAGAAACAATTACTTGAGAAGCAAGTAATATCCCTATTGCTATTATCCCTATTACTATTACTAGTAATATCCCTTAAGATAATAATAATAATGTATAACACAGGATTAACACCTGGTACATGAGCAGTGTGAAAATTGAAGAAAGATAACGCAGGATTCCGTTTACCGGGGGTTTAGTATGACCCAGGGTTAACTATTTCAAGTGTGATCAACCCTATTGTTGAGATCTCTTCTGGAGCTATAAAAGTGACACGTGAGATTACTGGGGTCGTTTTCTCAGGAGAAACATATGAGAAGCAGAAGACTTAATTTGCTTTCCATTTAATCTTATTTGTTGTCCAGGAGAACCAGTTGAGATAATAAAGAGCTTAATTTCTGTCATGACAACAAGTGTTTGGTATGACATGGATATGCCAATGTTGATATATTTGGTCTTGGTGGAATAGGTCTGCTACACTGCTGCTGCTGCTGCTGCCGTTATTGCTGCTGCTATTGGTTATCGCTGCTGCTGTTGGTTATTACTGCTGCTGTTGATTATTGCTGCTGCTGTTGGTTGCTGCTGCTGCTGTTATTACTGCTGCTATTGGTTATTGCTGCTGCTGTTGGTTGTTGCTGCTGCTGCTGCTGTTATTATTACTACTGCTGTTGTTGCTGCTGCTATTGGTTATTGCTGCTGCTGTTGCTGCTGCTGCTGTTATTGCTGCTGCTGTTGGTTATTGCTGCTGCTGTTGGTTGTTGCTGCTGCTGCTGCTGTTATTATTACTACTGCTGTTGTTGCTGCTGCTATTGGTTATTGCTGCTGCTGTTGCTGCTGCTGCTGTTATTGCTGCTGCTGTTGGTTATTGCTGCTGCTGTTGTTGTTGCTGCTGTTATTGCTGGTGCTGTTATTGCTGCTGCTGTTGGTTGTTGCTGCTGCTGCTGCTGTTATTATTACTACTGCTGTTGTTGCTGCTGCTATTGGTTATCGCTGCTGCTGTTGTTGCTGCTGCTGCTGTTGTTGCTGGTGCTGTTATTGCTGCTGCTGTTATTGCTGCTGCTGTTGGTTGTTGTTGCTGCTGCTGCTGTTGATTATTGCTGCTGCTGCTGTTATTGCTGCTGCTGTTGGTTGTTGCTGCTGCTGTTGATTATTACTGATGCTGCTGTTGTTGTTGCTGCTGCTGTTGGTTATCGCTGCTGCTGTTGTTGCTGCTGCTGTTGTTGCTGGTGCTGTTATTGCTGCTGCTGTTGGTTATCGCTGCTGCTGTTGATTATTACTGCTGCTGCTGCTGCTGTTGGTTATCGCTGCTGCTGTTGTTGTTGCTGCTGTTGATTATTGCTGCTGCTGTTGTTGCTGGTGCTGTTATTGCTGCTGCTGTTATTGCTGCTGCTGTTGGTTGTTGCTGCTGCTGCTGCTGCTGTTATTATTACTACTGCTGTTGTTGCTGCTGCTATTGGTTATCGCTGCTGCTGTTGTTGCTGCTGCTGTTGCTGCTGGTGCTGTTATTGCTGCTGCTGCTGTTGATTATTACTGCTGCTGCTGTTATTGCTGCTGCTGTTGGTTGTTGCTGCTGCTGCTGCTGTTGATTATTACTGCTGCTGCTGTTGTTGTTGCTGCTGCTGTTGGTTGTTGCTGCTGCTGTTGTTGCTGGTGCTGTTATTGCTGCTGCTGTTGGTTATCGCTGCTGCTGTTGTTGCTGCTGCTGTTGATTATTACTGCTGCTGCTGCTGCTGCTGTTGGTTATCGCTGCTGCTGTTGTTGTTGCTGCTGCTGTTGGTTATTACTGCTGCTGCTGCTGTTGGTTATCGCTGCTGCTGTTGGTTATCACTGCTGCTGTTGGTTATTACTGCTGCTGCTGCTGCTGCTGCTGCTGTTGGTTATCGCTGCTGCTGTTGTTGTTGCTGCTGCTGTTGGTTATTGCTGCTGCTGATGTTTATTACTGCTGCTATTATTGCTGATGTTGGTAATTGCTGCTGTTGTTGTTGTTGTTATGGCTGCTGCTGCTGCAGAGCAAGTACTGGACTTGCAACTGCCAATACACAGCACGCTGCTGTGAGCGAGACATACTGCTGCTATACAATATAGCGTACATGAATTACCAGTAGCAGATCTATACAGATGGAGCTGGGGAAGGTGGAGGGTTTCTGAAAGTGTGCTGTAACTACTACAGCAAATGCTGACCAAGCATTTAAAGGTTGAGCAGCGGGCTCATTGATTTGATTGAAAGCAGATTGAGTTAAGGACCTATCAGCCTGCGGCATCTAGAGTTTAATATCAGAACTTTGTATTTGTCTTGCATAATACATGTCTTGTGTTGTAGTGACAGTGGTCTGGCTGGTAGTGGAGGAACTCTGTTCATAAAGCGTTTAGTGGACGATCAGCTGACCATTAAGCTGCACTGCATGTGTGACAATGTAAAGCTCATGCAATCTGTGCATGTAACACGCACGCACGCACGCACACAAGCAGTTCAAGATGTTCATGTCGTTTCCATTGCCTCAACCACTGCTTCTGCTAAGGGGAAAGTTGGCACTGGACGCTTCCCTTCCCATGTACATCTGACTCTCTTCCTTCAGCAAGATGAGATTCCGAGATCTCCTTGTGTACAATGAGATTAAATGGGGAGAAAAACAGAGCTAAAGTCTCATGTGCTTCTCTTTTGAAAAAGATAATTTCTTGTAACCTGGCAAAAAAATTACGATAGCACCTGTGAACAAATCAATGTGGAAAAATTATTAGCATGTTATATTAGCATTTGATGTGTGCTGTTAAAACACTCACATTATGGATGTGTAAAATGATATAATCAGCAAAATAAATAAGTGCATCTGATGTACACAAATGGAAATAACCAGTTAAAATAACAAAAATGAAAATAACCAGTTAAACATGAAACTGCAATGCTCCTTATATAGAACCTTTTTGGCATGAAGGATTCTTTAAAATTGAGTCAAGAACCCCAGGGTTCTATATACAGTAGAACCTAACTGAGTGTATGTCTGGTGGAATCAGTGCGTTTCTGGCATGTTTTGAGGGTTGTGGCCTCTCTCATGCGAGCGTGTGTGTTTTCCAGCAGCAGCAGGCGGTCTCGTACCCTTTAACCCCTCCGTGTCCTTCATCTGCCCGCTGCCATACAGGAAGCCGCAGCGCTCGGGAAGTGCCGTCGACGGATTGTTTGGAGTTAATAGGGACTTGTGAGAAAAGTCAAAGAGTGAAAGGGGGCAATTCACACGCACTTGATCCTGCAGCCCATCCCATGTCTCCTCAATGCATGCAAAGGAACGTGGGAAAAAGGGAGGGGGCGACACACTTGTATTTGACACCGATGTTAACAAAGAGTGACGGCTACTGAAGACAACAGAACATTAAAAACACACATCGCAGCTCTGTTCAAACCCCAGTGAGCTTCGTAGCAAAACAGTATTTTAAAACATAAGTAGTAGAGTATTTCACTGAGTTCAGGAACAGAGTAAACACCTGCTTCCCATGTGTCATTGGAGTCACACTTACCGCAGTATTCATGTCGGTACGAGGCAGTTCAGCGCGTTCAGACGGAGACTTGAGGAGGTAATGGATACTAGCCGCTAATGGCGGGAAACGTCCAGCATGTTTGTATGTAACTGAACTCTAATGGGCCGGTTTCCCAGCGGGCCGAAGCCAAAAGCAGCAGGTGCAGAATCACTAAAACACTGGAGGAGAACATGTTTCTTCTGCTCTGAAACTGAAAAACACAAACATGAATGACAGAAACTGCAGATACTGATCAGAGAGATTATTGAGCATTCAAGAGAGTTCAAGTGTTTCTGTCTATCTATCATCTGTCTATCATCTGTCGTTCTGTCTATCTATCTATCTATTGTCTGTCTATCTATCTATTGTCTGTCATTCTATCTATCTATCTATTGTCTGTCTATCTATCTATTGTCTGTCATTCTATCTATCTATCTATTGTCTGTCATTCTATCTATCTATCTATCTATCTATTGTCTGTTGTTCTATCTATCTATCTATCTATCTATCTATCGTCTGTCATTCTATCTATCTATCTATCTATCTATCTATCTATCTATCTATCTATCTATCTATCTATCTATCTATCTATCTATCTATCTATCGTCTGTTGTTCCATTTATCTATCGTTTCTATCTATCTATATATCGTCTGTCTATCGATCTATCTATCGTCTGTCGTTCTATCTATCTTTCTGTCTATCTATCTATCTATCTATCTATCTATCTATTGTCTGTTGTTCTATCTATCTATCTATCTATCTATCTATCGTCTGTCATTCTATCTATCTATCGTCTATCTATCTATCTATCTATCTATCTATCTATCTATCTATCTATCTATCTATCTATCTATCTATCTATCTATCTATCTATCTATCTATCTATCTATCTATCTATCGTCTGTTGTTCCATTTATCTATCGTTTCTATCTATCTATATATCGTCTGTCTATCGATCTATCTATCGTCTGTCGTTCTATCTATCTTTCTGTCTATCTATCTATCTATCTATCTATCTATCTATCTATCTATCATCTGTCATTCTATCTATCTATCTATGTATCTATCTATCTATCATCTGTCGTTCTATCTATCTATCTATCTATCTATCTATCTATCTATCGTCTGTCGTTCTATCTATCTATCTATCTATCTATCTATCTATCTATCTATCGATCGTCTGTCGTTCTGTCCATCTATCTATGTATCTATGTATCTATCTATCTATGTATCGTCTGTCTATCTATCTATCTATCTATCTATCTATCTATCATCTGTCGTTTTATCTATCTGTCTATCATCTGTCTATCTATCTATCTACCTATCTATTTATCGTCTGTCGTTCTATCTATCTATCTATCTATCTATCTGTCTATCCTCTGTCATTCTATCTATGTATCTATCTATCTATCTATCGTCTGTCATTCTATCTATCTATCTATCGTCTATCTATCTATCTATCTATCTATCTATCTATCTATCTATCTATCTATCGTCTGTTGTTCCATTTATCTATCGTTTCTATCTATCTATATATCGTCTGTCTATCGATCTATCTATCGTCTGTCGTTCTATCTATCTTTCTGTCTATCTATCTATCTATCTATCTATCTATCTATCTATCTATCTATTGTCTGTTGTTCTATCTATCTATCTATCTATCTATCTATCTATCGTCTGTCATTCTATCTATCTATCGTCTATCTATCTATCTATCTATCTATCTATCTATCTATCTATCTATCTATCTATCTATCTATCTATCTATCTATCTATCTATCTATCTATCTATCTATCGTCTGTTGTTCCATTTATCTATCGTTTCTATCTATCTATATATCGTCTGTCTATCGATCTATCTATCGTCTGTCGTTCTATCTATCTTTCTGTCTATCTATCTATCTATCTATCTATCTATCTATCTATCTATCTATCTATCTATCTATCTATCATCTGTCATTCTATCTATCTATCTATGTATCTATCTATCTATCATCTGTCGTTCTATCTATCTATCTATCTATCTATCTATCTATCTATCTATCGTCTGTCGTTCTATCTATCTATCTATCTATCTATCTATCTATCTATCTATCGATCGTCTGTCGTTCTGTCCATCTATCTATGTATCTATGTATCTATCTATCTATGTATCGTCTGTCTATCTATCTATCTATCTATCTATCTATCATCTGTCGTTTTATCTATCTGTCTATCATCTGTCTATCTATCTATCTACCTATCTATTTATCGTCTGTCGTTCTATCTATCTATCTATCTATCTATCTGTCTATCCTCTGTCATTCTATCTATGTATCTATCTATCTATCTATCGTCTATCTATCTATCTATCTATCTATCTATCTATCTATCGTCTGTTGTTCTATCTATCTATCTGTCTATCGTCTGTCGTTCTATCTATCTATCTATCGTCTGTCGTTCTATCTATCTATCTATCTATCTATCTATCTATCTATCTATCTATCTATCTATCTATCGTCTGTTGTTCTATCTATCTATCTATCTATCTATCTATCTATCTGTCTATCGTCTGTCGTTCTATCTATCGTCTGTCGTTCTATCTATCTATCTATCTATCTATTGTCTGTCGTTCTATCTATCTATCTATCGTCTGTCGTTCTATCTATCTATCTATATATCTATCTATCGTCTGTCTATCTATCTATCTATCTATCTATCTATCTATCGTCTGTCGTTCTGTCCATCTATCTATGTATCTATGTATCTATCTATCTATGTATCGTCTGTCTATCTATCTATCTATCTATCTATCTATCTATCTATCTATCTATCTATCTATCTATCATCTGTTGTTTTATCTATCTGTCTATCATCTGTCTATCATCTATCTACCTATCTATTTATCGTCTGTCGTTCTATCTATCTATCTATCTATCTATCTATCTGTCTATCCTCTGTCATTCTATGTATCTATCTATCTATCTATCTATCTATCTATCTATCTATCTATCGTCTATCTATCTATCTATCTATCTATCGTCTGTCATTCTATCTATCTATCTATCTATCTATCTATCTATCTATCGTCTGTTGTTCTATCTATCTATCTGTCTGTCGTTCTATCTATCTATCTATCTATCGTCTGTCGTTCTATCTATCTATCTATCTATCTATCTATCTATCTATCTATCTATCTATCTATCGTCTGTTGTTCTATCTATCTATCTATCTATCTGTCTATCGTCTGTCGTTCTATCTATCTATCGTCTGTCGTTCTATCTATCTATCTGTCTATTGTCTGTCGTTCTATCTATCTATCTATCTATCGTCTGTCGTTCTATCTATCTATCTATCTATCTATCTATGTCTTAAACACACTTTTTGAACACTTGTTTTGATCTTTTAGATCAGCTTCATCAAGTCAACATCAGAGTTTATCTTTTCTTTTCCAGTCATTCCATCATGATGTTTATAACTTCTTCTCTCCTTGTGATGGAAAAGAGAGTACGGGTTGTTTGGTTTTGGAAGCACTGGAACACGGGATTCCTGATCCGTCATGTGAAAACAGTTTGACAGTTTAGGGCAGAACGGCCAAAATATTCTAGCAGCTCGACCACAATGTTTTATAAAGAGCACGGCACCTCTTCATTTGATTTATGTGTCGAGGAGATTTGGCCAAAGCACCAAAACGTAAAACTGGAAGAAACATCAGAAGAGTAATAAAACATACGACCTGATCAGCTGACGGTGACGCTGATCTTTGTGTTTCCTCACAGACGTCCTGTGAAGCTATATAACAGCAGGACACTGTCACAAACCAAAGAGTCTGTTTAGACACGGTCCTTAAAAGAACTTTTTTTTTCAAAAATCATTTTTAAAAGACATCTCAGATGACTGATTAAGTTCAATAATGTTTTCATTATAAAGGTCAGAATGAAAAACGTACGTTATTTCACTCACTAGGAAGTAATTGTATGGTTTACGATCACATGATATTTTTGAAATTGAGGAAGAACACTTTTTGCAATGATAAAGTTGCATCAAAGACATGAATTCTCCTGCTACATTATAAATCTGTCAGTCCGACTGAGAGTAAAGTGCACATGTGAAGCTGTATGAGGTTGGGTGTGTGATCTGGGGCAGGTGTGGTCTTCTGTCCCACGGGTCGCCCTCCTCTGCAGTCTCTGATCACACCCTCATGTGAACTTCATTAGGCTTGTGTAACCACAGGCTCAATCCAATGACACAAGAGTCTCAAGCCTCGAGTCTGAGATGGAAAAGCACATGAGAAAGCACCTTTGATCTTATTATTTTAAAGTGCTATAAAATTCCCCCAGTTTTGACATTTTTAAAATCACCCTTAATGGTTGCAAGATCTGGTTCAGATGCATCCCGGGGATGACGAGATGAGATTTGCATGTATACATGATGTCAATCTACAGAAATGCTGCTTTTGCTCTAATTGCAGTCAGATGTTAAGCACTATATGGATGAGTTCACAATACCGTGCTGATTGTCTCTGTGTGAGCGTCTGGCTCCGGCGGCAACTGATCTGTGTGGTAATGGAGGAGTACAGGATTCAATTATCATACTGGAGGTGAGAAACGCCTCTAGCGCAGCTCATGTTCCTGTTCTCCTGCGGGAAAGAGACAGACAAGATGCATTATCTGCTCTGACCTCTTCTAAAAGACTAAAAAGTGTACATGACATTTTAAAAAGGCAAATTATATATATATATATATATATATATAATGTACATATTATGTAAAATGTATATAATATCAATTATTTATATATAATAAATAATTATATATTTATTATGCCTAAAAAAGATGGCAAATTACAGCACATATAATAGTAAAATATTTTAATATAATTATTATCATGTAATTATATATATATAATTCAGATTTCAAAACAATTCGTACTTCAGAGAACTGAGTGTAAAATATTTTTCACATAATAATTAACAATTTGAAATAAATTTGCATGCATTATCAGGGTAAATTGGGTAAGAAAAACAATTATATATATATATATATATATATATATATATATATATATATATATTAAATTAATAATAATAATGATTCTATATTTATTATGCATAAAAAAAGAAGGCAAATAACAGCAAATATATATATATATATATATATATACACATATATAAAACTTCATACTCTAAAATTCACAATTTATTATTATATTATAATTCTATATATTATATAGAAAAATACAGACATTTTTCTGTAAACATTTTTTTAAGAAATCAAGACTTGACATCTTCAGTCAATTTGCTTCTCCAGTAAATGTATCTTGATTCATGAATGTTTAGATATTTTTACTGGAAAACAAGACAAAAATACTGAGGAAGAACATATATTATCTACATATATTTATCTACATTATCTACATCGGTTGGTCCGACTTCAGTACTGTAATCTGTATGATTACAGTCAGACTAAATAAATTACATGACGATTCAAACAGACAAATTATTGCTTTAGTCCAACTGAAATTAAACTTTTAAAGTGCCTGCATTATAGAAGCATCCTTGTTCAACATACTTACGGTTGGCCCGTCTTGAAAACTTTATATGTTTGTATATTTTTGTGAAGCGACATTAGAGGCATTTTACTCCCCAAACTTTAAGATCACAATGTTTTTTTCCAAGGTGTGTGATGTATATTTGATATATGCTGTGGTGCGTCTGGGCCTTTGTGATGTTCACATGAGGAAATCCACCCAGATTACTGATCAGAGAAATAAAACATCCCAGAAAGTACAAACAAACACACACCTGGCCTAAAAGCAAAAACATGTTTGCCTAATATTTTCCACAGTCTGTTTTGAAACCTGAACATTTAAGAGTTGCACAAATTTATAGTACGAAATGTATTTGTAGGAGTATTTTGGGCTTTGTTGTACATTGTACTGGCATTATGTTTTGTTTTTATAACATTTAGAATCAAAACAAGTCTAATGAAATCATTTCAAATAACATAATTTCATGACAAACACATTCAAAACAAACTTACTTACTTTTATTTTACATTGTATTGAATGAAACACTTGAAACACTGAACATGTGACATATGCAGAGAGACGGATTTTCACCTTCCACACATATTTTTTTGTTTTTCCATGGTGTTAAAGGTAAAACATATACGTCTGGCGGACATTAGATCAAACACAACACGGCGAGTTTCTCCAGGTCAGTCAGAGTCACCGCAGACGTTGGGCTTTGATGCCGTGTTGTTTAGTTTGGACGCGGGACAGATGTTCTGTGAGGCCTGTCACACGCTTTCATTTCAAACGTGTTTCCGCTCGATGTTGAGGAGATGATCGCGGCGTTCTCGTCAAATTGCACAAACATCTTTCAGTCTTTCTGAGTTTGTTTATTAATAGAGCATGAATATTTAGCTGAGAGTCTGTGCGGCGCTGGACATGAATTACGTAAACTTCACGTTGTTGGTCTTGGGGTTTTGAGGCAGGAAGAATTCCTTTTGCAACTTCCATCCAAAGGGAAAGGGTTACCCTTGTGACCAGGTTATGGGCTTCTTTTTACCAGTACTACCAGAATCCAGTACTGGCATCTAAAGTTGCGAGGTCAGATTCAGGACACGAAAACCAGCCAGACAGCTTAACATGACGCCTACAGCAACTATTGAGTGAGAAAGTCCTCTAATGGAAAAGCAAAATGATTTTACCTAAAAGTACCATGGTAAAGTGACAGTATACTATAGGACTGAATGACTGCCACACTGTAAATAAAGACGTAAAAAGTTTATTGGAGTAGGTTTTAAAAGAAAATACTTGCATTTCTTTGTAATTACATGTGAAAAATACTAACAATTTCTGAGTGGAACTGTTTCAGAATAAATCCTACAGCAATCTTTATTATTACATCATGGTATTTGCATGTACTCCAAAGAATATCATGGTATTACTACAGTAAACATCATGGTGCAATGTCCAAAAATAAATTAATTAGAAAACTGGTTAGTGGCAACACATGAGGAACAGTTATAATTGGAAAACATTGGGAATTGGTTTGTATGCATTACATAATTCCATATAACAATCATAAATGTGGTATATTTGTGTTATATTTAATGATATATGAAAATTGATTGGTCATCTCATCCAGTGATTGCATTTATCAGGACAGTTGAAAGTTAAACCATCTGTTTTGGAATCTGGTCCAAGCTGGTTTAGATGGTTGACAGAAGGGACTAACTTGGTTCACCCAGGATCTGTGACCATCATGGTCTACCATTTCAGCCAGGGTTGCATTGGTCAGCCACATAAACCACCTAGAAATAGAATCCAAAACATTCCTATTACCTTAAACTGGGTTTAGCTGGATATTTTAGATGGTTGACAAGAGGGACTACCAGCTGGTGGCTGGAGGAGTAGACCATCTTGAACCATCATAAAACCAGCTATCATATTCCAAAAGATCTGTTAATCAACTAACTAAACAATTTTGGACCAGCTTAAAAACATGGCTATTATGAAAGTCCCTTTGAGACGAGTCATTTCACTCGGCGGCCATCTTAGATACGCATTCAAATGAATCTCTTTGAATGGGGAAACAGTAAATTCTCCAAAGCTGTTCGCCAAGCTTTCGATTAAATTTCATATTTGAAATCACCAATGAAATCTGACAACAACTGCCTCATACATTTTGTTTCTAAACTCTCGAATCATGACAACAACAACAAAAAAAACCCTGCATTTTTCAGGCTGGATCAAGCTAATGCGCATGCGCAGTCCTAAGCACGCATCTCTATAAAGGCCGCTGCAGTGACGCGATGACTTTACCAATCGTGATTGGCTCTTATTTAGAAGGCGGGACTTATTCCACCATATTGCGCGTTGCACTTTCCCCCATTCATAATAATACGAGTGCACCGTCTTTCTATATATAAAGTCTTTGCTATTGCCTTAAACTAGATTCAGCTGGACTATTTAGCATAGAATCAAAATAGTTCTGTAACAAAAGATGGTGACATAAACATTCAGATCACCAAAAGCATAAAGAAAGGCTTGTGTTTCCATCCTTTGCTCTTGTTAATGGCAGGAAAAGTGTTATATAGAGTGATCAGGAAGAGCAATTAGTGTTTTACAAGCAGGAATAGCACTTGTGATATTGAGACGAGAGACTCTACGGGACCTTTTCCACAGTAAACCTGGCCTCGGGACCGTAGGGGTGAATTTAGCAAACGGTCACAGGAAAAGAGCTCTTATTCTTTAATGGAGCCTGTAAATAATTATAGCAACGCGGCTGTTTATGAGCTGCGCGATTACAGTCGGAACAAATCTTTTCCACTGGACGAGAGATGGGCAACTCAACATAAGTCATATCATCAGCATATATCACAGATATGGGAACTAAACTGCGTCCTACTGATCTGAGATCTGAAATACTTGCTTATTAATGATGAGAAACCACATCCTCTGGATGACATTCAACATCAACACAGACACTGAGCAGAATTCTGTGTTTTCCTGGGATTTTAGGCTGTTTTTAACGTGCATGAACTGCTATAAGTGCTGTTTGTTTCTGAAATCAAAGGTTAGTTAGTTGATGGGCTTCCTGATTGTAGTATGTAATGCTATCCATGTTCAAATGTTTGGAGCAAATTAATAAACTGTTTTTAACATTGATAATAATCATAAATGCTTCTTGAGCAGCAAATTAGCATATTAGAATGATTTCTGAAGGATCATGTGACACTGAAGACTGAAAATTCAGCTTTGATCACTGGATATAAATTATAGTTTACTATATTTTCACATAGAAAACTGCTGTTTTAAATTAGAATAATATTTCACTATTTTTACTGTATTTCTGATCAAGTTAACACAGTCTTGGTGAGCAGAAGAGGCTTTTTTCCGAACGCTAGTGTACGTGTTGTTTCTGGTCTCTGGCCTACTGCCGTAATTTATATACGACTCCTTTAAAATAAAATATTTGTCTTACAAAGCGTGCAGTATTTATTTTGACATATTTTATCCGAGCGTGACGCACAAGAACCTTTTCAAGTTCATCTTCACACACATCTGCTGATTTAGTGGTTTCTAGCACAGTATATTTTTATGATGCTGAACTCAACATATGAACACATTTTATATATATATATATGACAAATGAGAATTATATATTTGTTTATTTACAGAAATTCATGTGATCATTCTCAAAACCTGTGCAGCTGTAGTCTGTGTTTTTGATGACATCGCAGCACGTTCCAAATGAACATGTTATATGTGCCCTTGTTAGTGTGTAGGGAGCAGGGCACAGGGTCTGTGTGAGTGAATGGAGCTCATCTGTGGTTTGGCAGAGCTCTTCCCCTCCTGGGTGGCACACGGATGAAGTCATGAAGTGGAATAACACTGGACTGGACCGGGATCCAGGCGATCACTCTAGACAATCTCTCAATCTCTCAACTCATTTCTCAACAAGCTCAGACCGTGTGAAAGATGATTATTTCAAAATCCATCTGCATTCCACTTATATTTCTTGACATTGTTTCATAATGTGACATGCAGTCGGATTGTGAAAATGCTTGTTCTTTCATTTTTGCCATTTTTATCTTATTGTGTGTGTGACAGCAGATGAGTGGAAAGTGCCCAAACATCTACTTTACACATGTGTGCGTTTATTTGATGCAGTTATTGCACTGTATATCCACTCTTTGAATCAGCTGACTGTGTGCTAAAGATAGACATTTCATAGCTATATACACTTACTGGATGACAACTAGTGGCAGAAACATCCGAGAAGTTGATATTTCAATGAAACACATTTCCTCATGTACGACTCCATCATTCTGCATGGATATGGATTAATGTGCGTTAGTGCATGTTGTGAAACACCTCTATATGCGGTATAGGTGTTTCAGCACATATAGCTGACAGGCAGGCAGGAAGGGCAGGTTTTATATGTGTGCGTGTGAAACTTTACATCAGACACTGTTGTTACAGCTGCAGTCTCCACTGACTCACTCATACTTCCCTTTTTCATAGAAAATTCCCCATCTCTCCCTCAGAGCTCGGTCTGGGAGTGTGTATTTGTGCATATGCCGTTCCCTCACCTGTTTCACCGGACATTCTGTGGAGTGTGCAGATTGCCATGGCAACAGCAGGCTTGATTGACAGCACAGGTGGAGGCCGGTGGTTCAATGTACTGAACTTGTAGTTTCGTGCTTCTAAAAAAAAGTACCGTTAGTCATTCTCAATTTCCACTTCCTTATAAACATCCATATATATATATATATATATATATATATATAGATCACTGTTTTTTTTTCCCTTAAAAGAACTATTTAGCTTGATGAATATAAATACTTTACTTTATAAAGACTCTTATGATGCCACTGTATTTAAATTCTGTATTTTCAATTAAAATGTAGTGGATAAAAACAGAATATGCAAAACATAATATAATATAAATTATTTATATATGCCTAAAAAAGAAGGCAAATAACAGCAAATATATTACTAAAATAAAATAAATGTTTCCCCCCTTGAGAAAGCTTTCTTCGCTAATGGTGTTCCACAGGGCTCCGTCTTGGGCCCTCTTTTATTTATCATTTACCTTCTATCTCTTGGTAATATTTTTAGGAAATTTGGGATTCATGTTTCACTGCTATGCTGATGACACCCAACTTTACCTGTCCTCCAAACCTACATCTACTTTTCCTCCATCTATCCTCTCAGATTGAAATTAAAGCTTGGTTTACGTCCAGTCTTCTCAAACTTAGCAATTCTCGGAGCCATTGTATATAGTGGCCAAAAGTGACTAGGAAAATTGACATCTTCATCCTTTATTCAAATATTATTATAAGTTTGTTAAAGTTTTCATAGGCCTACCTTAACCAAGTTTAGTGTTTTGTTCTTCCCTCATTTTTTTATTTTCCTCATATTTTGATGATTTTATCGAATTAAAAACAAATGTCCCCTCTGGACATCACTGCTGTATAATGCATTATACACTAAACAGAGTTGAAATCTAAAAAATTCATGATATTATGAGACATTCTCTTCTCTCTCTCACTGAATCGACTGATTCTGATCTTGACTTTGGGTGGCATACTGGCTTTCTGTGTAAGTGTTCTCAAGTCTAAAGAATCTTCTGTTTGTTTCTTCGAATTACGTTCAACTGGTGACACCAAAGTTTGCTTGTCCTGTGATTATTTTCTTGAGAATGTTTGTTTGGAAGAGTAATACAGGTCTTTCTCTCCTCTGAGGGACCAAGGAACACATCAGGACATGTTCATTTCTCAAGGCTCTTTACAGTGACAGACAGCGTTCCCAGCGGAAGGAAAACATTTCCCGGGACTCGTCCATAGGCTGTTTTAATTAAAGCCCTGGTTATGCAGCCGTGGGTCGAGCCGTAGCGGGACACACTTCATGTGTTTTGTGCAGCCTGAGAGATTGAGTCTCCAGGGCCCTGAAATATAATATACAAACACACACACACCCCCAGTCCACCCACACACACATTTGTTGTCTATAAAGCATTTTCTCTAAGCCTAGTTTAATCATTTCAAAACATGAGATCTGCTCCAAAACCTAGTGAGCTGCATTGCTCTCTGCCGCCTACATCCAGCTGACTTTTGAGACGGCATAAAAACTGATATGTGACTGATTTGAAACACTCTACATGCAACAAATGCATGCACTACACATAATGTTGCTGCTCACGATTGATTCCAATAGAGTCTGACAGCTAAAACACAATGCTCAACATTTATTGTGCTTCTTCCACCAGCTTGGATGGATTTTGTCACTGTATGCATTCAATGCAACTTCATGCAATTCAATAGTAACATTTTAACTAAAATGCTTCAGAAAAAAATGTTCCATGGACGACGTTTTTGTGCTAACGTTTTGAACCCCAGATAACTCTGAACAAACGTTCTATTAAGGTGAGAACCTTAATAGAACCTTGCCAGAACGTTCCCTGTTAGTTGGGTTAAAGGATTCGTTGACTTCAGAATTAAAATTTCCTGATAATTTCCTCACCCCCCATGTCATCCAAGATGTTCATGTCTTTCTTTAGTGGAAAAGAAATGAAGGTTTTTTAAGAGAAACAATCCAGGATTTTTCTCCATATAGTGGACTTCACTGGGGTTCAACGGGTCCAAATGTCAGTTTCAGTTTCCCAGACGAGGAATAAGAGTCTTATCTAGAGAAACTATCGGTCATTTTTTAAGAAAAATAAAAATTATATACTTTTTAACCACAAATGCTCATCTTGCACTGCTCTGCGATGCGCCACGCATTACGTAATCATGTTGGAAAGGTCACGCGTGACCGTAGCAGGAAGTACCGATCCAGTGTTTACAAAGAAAATGAGATGGAGTTTATTGCCCTACCATGGTGTCATGATCGCTTTGCCAAGCAGTGCAAGATGAGCATTTGTGGTTAAAAAGTTGTCCAATGGTTTCTCTTGATCTAGAAGACTCTTATTCCTCGTCTGGGATCGTGTAGAGCTCTTTGAAGCTGAAACTGACATCTGGACCTTCAACCCGTTGAACCCCAATGAAGTCCACTTTATGGAGAAAAATCCTGGAATGTTTTCCTCAAAAACCTTCATGTCTTTACAACTGAAGAAAGAAAGACATAAACATCTTGGATGACATGGGGGTGAGTGAATGATCAGGAAATTTTCATTCTGAAGTGAACTAATCCTTTAATTCTGCTAGATTTTGGAACAGCTTCATGTCGGCAGTGCACATACGATGCCTTAAAATACTGTCTACTAGGCGGGATATATGCTAGACAAACACATTGGTGAACTTCATCTTAAATTCTTTATTTCTCTTTCTCTCTGTATTTATGTCTTCCTCACTCTCTAACGCACACACACTCGCATTGAATTTCTCTTTCTCCGCCAAGAGGCTTTGGAAGGCTCCAGACGCAGAGCTGCACGTTCATGCATGATAACACATTGAGAGAGAAACCCGAGAAACTCTCAGACCTGAAGGATGGACGTATGGAATGAGGGGGAAAGATCTCTCAGATCCAGGAGCCGCATTCCTGCGAGGGTCACGGGTGTCGGTGTGGGTCAGCTGCTGGGCGGAGAGCTTTCTTTTTCCTTCTCCTCTCGCTCTTGGCCCACAGATGGGATGTTTGGTGAGGTTTGGATGAAGCCCTTGACCGGGATCAGTGGCAGATTGCCCACCCCTGCAGACCACCAGGACTCCTCCAGGGCCAAGCTGTTTACCCAGGCCGGTCTGGGTGAGTCCCGGGAAAGAGCAGCGGTCTGACGCTGGGAGATTTAGTCATCAGAATCTGGAGGAAACGACGGGATCATGGCTGAAGAGAAAGACACAAGAGATTATAAAGCATGAAAACAAAGAATGCTAGAAGAAGTGAATCACATTTCCACATCCAATGGGATCAAACAAGAATCCAATGAGAATTAAATAAAATCCTACAGGATTAGCTGAAATTGAATTTTTCATAATTGCTGTTTATCCAGTAGGATTATATTCTATTCCTACTGTTTTTTGTTTTTTTTTTTTGGATTCCATTAATCAGTCAGTTAACATTCCTTTAGGATGTTTTCACAGTTTAATTATTAACGTCGTCTCCAAATGTGGGTCGTCATCCAGTAAGATATAAAATAAATGTGGAGCAGCTAAGATCATTTGTTGGGAAATCTTGAGATCTCAGACTTTTAGTCCCAAATCTGAGCACAGTTTGATCCCTTCTGAGACACATATGGGAGTCTTTTTCTCAGGAGGGATGTCAGAGAAGCAGCAAAAGTCTCCATGTAATCTCATTGCTGTCAAAGAGAATCCAGTGGGACATTAAGGAGATCTCGTTTGTTGCTTGTCTATACACACAGATGGAATGTGACTCTGGGAATCTTCCAGAATCATGACATCATGTGTTATGCAAGCGTGTGATCCTCTGATAATGTGCTGTGACTTCAGTTTGGCCACTGATGATCCTCTGCAGCGCTGCGGCGTCGTGCAACTAATCAATTATTCAATTATCCAAACCAAAGGAAGTATTTCACAATATTCCCAAAAGTGGGATAAAGATGTTAGCCTCGAGCCTGAAAAGTGATTGGATGCAGTTGATGATAGGAATAGTAACTTGAGCGAAGGGAATAACTTTGAATAATGCAAACAAACTCTGTCATATTTTGGTGGAGTTTGGAATGAGACGACCGTCTGAAATATTTGATTATTCCTGCTCATGAAGTCATATACGGATTCTTCCAGAAAATGTAGCTATAAAGACATTAATGGGTGTTTTTGCTGTATTGCAACCAAACGGGCGTTTTTCCAAACTTCCAAAGTAACTTCCAAACTGTAAGAATGAATTTTATTCTGATAACTCACATATGGAAGGTCAGCAGTATGTTGAATCTTTTTGATGGTAATCTGAGTCTGGTCAATAAAGCCCTGATGGTAACACTCAGACGCTAATGGACCTGTCAACGATGGCACGTCACGCACCATCAAACCACGCCTCATAAATACAGATGCTGCGACAGATGGATGGATTTCAACATGAGCACTTCAGGACCTGAGAGGACCACATACAGGTACATCTGCTCAGGATGGTCATCATTATCAGCAGTGCTATTTGTAAAAACACTTACTCCCCCCCCCCCAAAGTGTGCATATGATGCAAAATAGTGCTCCTCACAATAGTATATTGCTAAGCTAAAAAACTATGCTCAGTAAGCATATTTATGGTTAACATTTACTTTGCTTGTTCCACCATCTTGGATGGATTGAAGTCACTGTAAGCATTAAATGCAATTGCATGCAGTTCTCCTGTCAAGTATTGAAAGCAACCACTGAAGAAGACACAACAAAACAACAACAATATGCATAATGTAGTACTTTTAATTATGAACAAGCAAAAACACACTGGGAGTCGTTTTTAAAAATGTATATGCGTTACTATTGGCGGATGAATGTATAAATGTCCAGCAAAAATGTCTCTGAAAATGACGTACATTCAGATGAGTCCATGAGACACAAACCCTAACAACTCAACTAGTTTCAAAAATGCACAATATATAACTGTGAAATATCCCAATGCCATTGCAGTGTAGTCCATATCTGTGGTAAAACAAGCATATTTCCCTCAGTCTTGAGTCAGAACGGATGTATACTCAGGCATCCACTTGCTCATGTATAATGTTTCAACCATCTGTTTGTGAATTACGCTGGTGTTTCACGTTTCAGCCGTATAAGTGAAAGAGCAGACGCTCAAACCACACCGGCTTTACTTATTGTGCATTAGACAGCATTCTGACTTCCTGAGAAACTGAAGTTTGCCCTCGTTTCTCAAATGTCACCTGAGGACTTACCAAATACTAATGGGTTTATTCCAATAAGGACCGGTGTCTGCGGATCTTTAGTGGAGTTAGTTAAGTCAATCATTGCTAGTTCTAGAACTCCTAGTGATGTGATCAAACCTGAGACACCCTAGCAACCTGCATAGCAACGCCATAGAAACCACCCAAAACACCCTAGCACATACACATACATTTTCTTTATAGCACCAGGGAAAGCATCAGTAAAATGCATAAATCTAGAGATTTTTTAAGGTAGATAACCACCCTAGCAATACCCTAGCAACAACTAAGGACACCCTAGTAACCCACTAGAATACCACAGCAAGCACCTAACAACACCCTGTCAACCATCCAGAACACTCTAGTCATTCATACTTTCCTCACAGAATGTATAAATCCACAGGTTTTTGAGGATACAATCTTTTACTTGAGCAACCACCTGGTAACCACCAACACCACCTCAGAAAAACCCTATTAACCACTGAGAAAAACCTAGTACCCACCCAGAATACCCTAGCAACTCCCTGGTAACCACCAACAACACCCAAACAAAATCCTATTAATCACTGAGAAAAACCAACCACCCAGAATACCCTAGCAACCACCTGGTAACCAATAACACCCCAGAAAAACCCTACCAACCACTGAGAAAAACCTAGTAACCACCCAGAATACCCTAGCAACCACCTGGTAACCACCAACAACACTCCAGCGAAATCCTACCAACCACTGAGAAATATCTAGTAACCACCCAGATTACCCTAGCAACTCCCTGGTAACCACCAACAACACCCCAGCGAAATCCTACCAACCACTGAGAAAAACCTAGTAACCACCCAGAATACCCTAGCAACCACCTGGTAACCACCAACACCCCAGAAAAACCCTACCAACCACTGAGAAAAACTTAGTAACCACCCAGAATACCCTAGCAACCACCTGGTAACCACCAACACCCCAGAAAAACCCTACCAACCACTGAAAACCCCTTAGTAACCACCAAGAATACCCTAGCAACTCCCTGGTAACCACCAACAACACTCCAGCTAAATCCTACCAACCACTGAGAAATATCTAGTAACCACCCAGATTACCCTAGCAACTCCCTGGTAACCACCAACAACACCCCAGCGAAACCCTATCAACCACTGAGAAAAATCTAGTAACCATCCAGAATACCCTAGCAACCACCTGGTAACCACCAACACCCCAGAAAAACCCTACCAACCACTGAAAACCCCTTAGTAACCACCAAGAATACCCTAGCAACCACCTGGTAACCAATAACACCCCAGAAAAACCCTATCAACCACTGAGAAAAACTTAGTAACCACCCAGAATACCCTAGCAACCACCTGGTAACCACCAACACCCCAGAAAAACCCTACCAACCACTGAAAACCCCTTAGTAACCACCAAGAATACCCTAGCAACTCCCTGGTAACCACCAACAACACTCCAGCGAAATCCTACCAACCACTGAGAAATATCTAGTAACCACCCAGATTACCCTAGCAACTCCCTGGTAACCACCAACAACACCCCAGCGAAACCCTATCAACCACTGAGAAAAACCTAGTAACCACCCAGAATACCCTAGCAATCACCTGGTAACCACCAACACCCCAGAAAAACCCTACCAACCACTGAAAACCCCTTAGTAACCACCAAGAATACCCTAGCAACTCCCTGGTAACCACCAACAACACCCCAGCGAAACCCTATCAACCACTGAGAAAAACCTAGTAACCACCCAGAATACCCTAGCAATCACCTGGTAACCACCAACACCCCAGAAAAACCCTACCAACCACTGAAAACCCCTTAGTAACCACCAAGAATACCCTAGCAACTCCCTGGTAACCACCAACAACACCCCAGCAAAATACTACCAATCACTGAGAAAAATCTAGTAACCACCCAGAATACCCTAGCAACTCCCTGGTAACCACCAACACCCCAGAAAAACCCTACCAACCACTGAAAACCCCTTAGTAACCACCAAGAATACCCTAGCAACTCCCTGGTAACCACCAACAACACCCCAGCAAAATCCTACCAACCACTGAGAAAAATCTAGTAACCACCCAGAATACCCTAGCAACTCCCTGGTAACCATCAACAACACCATCTAGCAGCGCCCTTTAACCACTGAAAACATCATAGTAACCACCCAGAATGCAGAAAATGAAGAATGAAGAAAAAATTGAGCACAAAACCAAAAGAGCAGCCTCTGGTTTTCTCACGTGGCTCTTCAAAATCGTTCTCAAACTCGCCTAGAAGAACATCAACCTTCCATACAGCCGAAGCTCAGCACGCTCTCGTCCAAGTTTATTTTGTCACGGAGATAAAGTTCAGCCAACATTCTCGTGTCCCCTAAAGAGCAGACAGTTTGTCTACAGCACGAGCTAAACAACAACACGAGCCTCGGGCGCATTATTCACAGGTTCTGTTTGCTGTGAGCAGAGATCAGGAATGCAAACCGCAGCGGTTCGGTTTCATAATCCACCACTAATTGTTCTAGTGTTGTTCTGATGGAGATCTCTTTACCTCTGACAACATAAAACTGGAATCCAGAACCGTGACAGAAAATCTAGTAATGGATCATTTGTTATAGAGTGCGTCGAAAGGCCTGCATCACAACTAATTAAACCAGTATGACCTTCATATATAGATTTATTAATGATCTCAATATGCTAAAGCAACAATTACCTATAAAAAAGAAACACAAAGAAATTGCAGTCATTGTATGGAGAGGAGTAGTGCATGGGAGAGCTATTTTTTTTATTTTATTATTTTTTGTGAGATTTAGTCACTTTTGAGTCGGAACATTATTTCTCACGCCCCTCTTTAATTGTTCGTATTCTCACCGCAAACGTTATTCTTAGAAATCTCACTTGCTGCAGCAAACCACAGTCGCTAAAACTGGTTCTGTGTGTGTGACCATAAACCAGCTGCTCTGGTCACTCAAAAATAACCAGACACATAACCTGACCTTCACACAGATCATGTCTGGTTTAGTATCTTTGAATCGTTTTAACTACCATCTTTCGTAGATCAGCAGAGCGTAAGAGAATTAAAGTGGTAAGAGAATAACACTGATGTCTTAAGTTTTACTGTGGCTTCTACACCATAGGGTCACTACTTGAGTTACTGCTGTAGGTTCAGATGGAGGATAGATAGAATAAACACAGACAGAAGAAAAGAAGGAAGAAACGAAGAGGAGGAGGAGGAGTGCGTTTGTCCCACTGACCCAGTGTGAAGAGAGAACGCGACGGCAGAACTGCAGCCATGTGCTTCTCATCAGCATCTGCACTTGAAAAATACTCCTTCATGCGAACACCCAGATGAACCGAGAGCACAGAGCCTGTGGTGATGATGTTAATAAAGAGAGGACGTCTAGTCCCTGTTTTTGTGTTTTCTGTTTTGGAAAGGACAGTATGAGCTGTACAAAATCCCAGTACAATGCATGTGTCGGAGGGTCGGTGTTGGTCAGTCGTGCCACTACAAATAATGAAGCTATTTTAATGATTAAAGGTGAAGCAACTGCTGTCATCACTAATGTCACCAAATGGAATTACAAAAAAAAAAAAAAAAAAACTAGAGACAAGATTTGTGTTAAAATGTATGTGAGTATTTAAAGGGATAGTTATATGAAATATGTTACGGTTTTCTTTCTTCTGAGGAACACAAAAGAATTGATCAATAGTATGTTTCAAACTTGTTTTCATAACATGAAAATCAAAGGGTCCAAATCTTTTTCTTTTTTTTTTCCTTCTTGTGTGTTCCACTGAAGAAGGAAATTCTTATTGGTTTGTCCAAACATGAGGGAGAGTAAATGATGACAGAACTAACACTTTAAAACAATTTCAAAAGCTTGAAGTTTAAAATGTTTACAGACAGACAGACAATCGATAGACTGAACGACAGACAGACGGACAGACAGAATGACAGATGGACAGACGGACAGAACGACAGATAAACAGACAGACAGATAGACAGATGGACGGACAGACAGACGGACAGAACGACAGATAAACAGACAGACAGATAGACAGATGGACGGACAGACAGACGGATGGATGGACAGACAGACAGAACGACAGATGGACAGACAGATAGATAGACAGATGGACGGACAGAACGACAGATAAACAGACAGATAGATAGACAGATGGACGGACAGACAGACGGATGGATGGACAGACAGACAGAACGACAGATGGACAGACAGACAGAATGACAAATGAACAGACAGACAGATGGACGGACAGACAGACGGATGGACAGACGGACAGAACGACAGATAGATGGACAGACAGGATGACAGATGGACAGACAGATAGAACGACAGATAGACGAACAGACAGAATGACAGATGAGCAGACAGATAGATAGACAGATGGACAGACAGACGGACGGACAGACAGAACAACAGACGGACAGACGAACGGACGGACAGATGGACAGACAGACAGACAGACAACAGATGGACGGACGGACAGACAGACAGACAACAGATGGACAGACAGTTGGATAGAACAACAGACGGATGGACAGACAGAATGACAGACGGACGGACGGACAGATAGACAGACAGACAGAACAACAGACGGACAGACAGACAGAACAACAGATGGACAGACGAACGGATGGACAGATGGACAGACAGACAGATAGATGGACGGACAGACAGACAGACAACAGATGGACAGACAGTTGGATAGAACAACAGACGGATGGACAGACAGAATGACAGACGGACGGACAGATAGACAGACAGATAGAACAACATATGGACAGACAGACGGACAGACAGACAGAACAACAGACGGACAAACAGATGGACGGACGGACAGATGGACAGACAACAGATGGACAGACGGACAGATAGACAGACGGACAGATGGACAGACAGTTGGATAGAATAACAGACGGATGGACAGACAGAATGACAGACAGACGGACAGATAGACAGACAGACAGAACAACAGACGGATGGACAGACAACAGATGGACAGACGGACAGATAGACAGACGGACAGATGGACAGACAGTTGGATAGAATAACAGACGGATGGACAGACAGAATGACAGACAGACGGACAGATAGACAGACAGACAGAACAACAGACGGATGGACAGACAGAATGACAGACGGACGGACAGATAGACAGAACAACAGACGGACAAACAGACGGACGGACAGACAGAACAACAGACGGACAAACAGACGGACAGATGGACAGACAGTTGGATAGAATAACAGACGGATGGACAGACAGAATGACAGACAGACGGACAGATAGACAGACAGACAGAACAACAGACGGACAAACAGACGGACGGACGGACAGACAGAACAACAGATGGACAAACAGACGGACGGACGGACAGATGGACAGACAGTTGGATAGAATAACAGACGGATGGACAGACAGAATGACAGACGGACGGACAGATAGACAGAACAACAGACGGACAAACAGACGGACGGACAGACAGAACAACAGACGGACGGACAGACAGAACAACAGACGGACAAACAGATGGACGGACGGACAGATGGACAGACAGATAGACGGACGGACAGACAGACAACAGATGGACAGACAGTTGGATAGAACAACAGATGGATGGACAGACAGAATGACAGACGTATGGACAGACAGAATGACAGATGGATGGACAGATGGACAGAACAGACGGACGGACAGACAGAATGACAGACGGATGGACAAATAGACAGAACGACAGAATGATGGACGGACAGACAGAATGACAGATGGACAGAATAACAGACAGATGGACAGACAGAACGACAGAATGACAGACGGACGGACAGATAGAATGACAGACGGACAGACAAATAGACAAAACGACAGAATAACAGACGGACGGACAGATAAACAGAACGGCAGACGGACAGAATGACAGAAGGACGAACAGACGGACGGACGGACAGACAGATAGATGAGAAACGTTCTTTTCTTTCTGTAGTCAGTATCTGCGTGTTGATGAAGCACTGTGTTGGTTTATGTTAATTAGGTCAGAGCTCTGTTTAATTTTGCCAACATTCATCTCAGACAAAGAAAAATAGGGCAGGAACATCATAAAATCAAAATAGACCCAATCACTCTCACGAGAGCGCTGGGAATCTGTCTGGGTCAGAAGGGTTCGCTCCTCTGTGACGTGACTTTACTGAAGACACTGAGCAAAACACAGCATGAAACTTCACGCATTTGACTCAACTATTACTGCTGTAAGAAAGCTGATGGTTACCGTCCGTATTACCCTGCATTTTCCTTTGTCGGCTTGCTTCGTAAAAAAGTACAAATCTGTCATGATGATTTGGAGCTGTTGGGGTTGTTTTTACAAAAATGAAGAAGCATGACTCTCCTTAATAGCGTCCAAGAAAAACATCTTTAATATTTGTGGCGAAAAGAAAAGAGAAAACAGGTCAATCTTTCCAATGAGACACAGGAAGACGTTTGGAAAAATGCACTCCTCTCTTCTGATTTTCTCCAAAAGCCTTCATGTTTACTTATCCTGAAAGTACGGTGACAGACATTCCCTCTCGCAGCCCTGGCGCTGACTGTATTTGGCTCTAAAGGCCAGTGTCACTCATCACACACTCACACACACACACTCACACACACACACTCACACACACAGCGTTGCATTGGCATCCAGAAATGATCCATCCCCAGCTTTGAGGTTTGTAAGTTTACCTATTATGACAAAACCTCTTAAAGCTCATCATCTCAAAAAAAAAGTAATTTTTCTTTAAAAACTCAATGAAAAATCATTTCCAAGAAAGACTTGCATCCCAGCTCTGACCTGATGGCAGTCATCAGTCCCGTCAGAGCTCTGGATGGATTCATGGATTCGTTCGCTTTAAAAGTGACTCTGTTTGTTGACTCGAGGCTTCAGATGTGGTTACAGTTACAGTGTTCCTGTAAACTGGCCCTGTTGTGTTTGAGCTTTATAATCACTCTTGATGGTCAGTGAGACTGTTGACAGGAATATATTATCGGATGCTAATAACCTTTTGGCTTTTGAGATTCTAAGAGCGCTCAGGCTCTCTGACCTCCTGTCGATAAGCTCTGTATTAGATTTAAAATACATTCTAGTTGCAATAAATCCCTGAACTGAGCTAAAACTGAACTAAAAATGAACATGCTGTCGTCATTTACTCAAACTTGCCACTTCAAAGAGCGCTTAGAGTTAAAACATTCTAAGAACGGTTTGAGAACATTTTTAAAGACCAGATAACTTTGAATGAACGTTCTATGAACGTTACTGGAAGAATGTTTGAGAGTTATGTTATTTTTATTGGTTTAATTAAAGATTTTGATTATTTTACTATATTAATAATAATCTATTAATACAATTATTATTTCATTGAAAATAAAGAACTATAATTTCAGTTAACATTTTTATATTGGGTTCATTTTTAGCATTTTAGAAATATGAATATGAATTTACACTGTGATTTTATGTATTTACTGTTTTGATTTAGATCATTTTAATATAATAATAAATTATTAAAAAGTTGTTATTAACAAATAAAATATTAGTTCAGTTTACATTTTATATTTTTATATATATATAAATAATAATAATAATAATGTATTAATAAACTTGTGTAAAAATACATTAGATTTTTTGTGTTGTAATTTAGATTTAGATTATTTTAATATATTTTTAAATAATAAATTAACAGTATTATTTTTATTTAATAATAAAATAAAGAAATCAGTTTACATTTAGATTTTTTTTTAGTATTTTAATTAAGATTGAGGTTATTTTAATATAATATTATTTATTAATAAAAATTATTATTTTATCAAAAAATAAAAGAAATATGATTTTAGATTATATTTTGATTTTATGTGTTTATTTTTAGTGTTTTAGTTTAGATTTTATTATATTAATATATTAAAATTAATACAATTATTATTTTATCAACAACATTTTTTAAAATTTTTTAGATATAATAGATTTTGATTTTATGTGTTTATATATTTAGCGTTTTAATTTAGATGATTTTAATATATTAATTTTAAATACTTTTATGGTGCTGCCTTGACTGTTTGCTGAGGCCCCTGTTGAGAACCACTGCATTATGCAAACCATCACAGCTCTTTAATGTTCCTCAGCTTTGTTGATGTAAACATCTTGAAATAAGCATCAGAAAGTCCCCATCTAACCACAATGAATGTGCTGATTCTCTGCTCTTATAAAACATCTCCATCTGACCTGAAGTTCTTCATCTCAGTCTCGTCTGTGACGCCGGCCGCCGGCTGGAATGATCAAATGAGTTACCGGTTGCTTTCTTGATGCCTGCCTCCAGCTGACAGGAACTGTTTTATGAGACCTGGGAGTTCATTCCTGCTGGGATTAAACACTGACTCACTGACCAGAGCTCACTGAATCTGACCAGCAACTGTTTACCACTGTGTTCCATTGTGTAAGTCTGAAACTACCTTCCAGTCTTGTTTTTATTACTCCTGATCTCACCCACTTAATGACTCAAAGTTGAATGACTTTAACAGGTCAAACTGATGTTGTTTAATTCACTTGAATACGTCCAGCGACCCCCACTGTGATACTGTCCTGATTTTATGAGGCCTCGTGAAGAACTCCGAATAAGTCACTTGGTTCTTTGCATGGCTGAAATATTTATTTCCAAACTACAGTAAGTTTGCGTCATCAGTGTGAGTCAGGAGGAGAACAAAAAGACCCTAACAAAAGGACTTGGCACTTGCGTCTCTCAGCTGCAGACGTATTGTAAGAATGGGGGTATATGCAAAGAATGAGAGCTGCTCGCTGACCCAGACCTCCTATAACTTAAAGAAGTGTCTCACACTGCAAACATTCTGCTCTTAATGAGTAGTACTTTTCCAGTTAAAATATCAAAAAAAAAATCCTGCGTCAGAATAATGTCAAGACGTGGCAGATGTAGACCTGTGAAAGGATTCTTGATATCTTAAATACTGTTGCCATGGCAACACGTCAGACTTTAATAATATTCTTTGGTGTTTTTGAGGCTCTTAGCATGCTTCAAATTGCATGAGACTCGACACACATGTCAGAGTTCTCGGCCAGTATGCATGGGTAAAGCCTTAGAAATGGGCAGGGAGGAGGGCTTCTATAGCGCCACCTTGTTGGGGGGTTAGTCCTAAACCTAAAGTCACTAAACTCGGTACATATATTGATCTCATTAAGCCGGACAACTTTCTAATTTACAGTCATTAGCTCCGACCAACAGGAAGTCAGATATTTTGGGTTGAATGGGGATTTTTTTTAATAATCAGGCTCTTAAGTTTTAAAGTACTCCTCGTAGGAGATTCATGTAATCGCCACCAAACTCGTTCAACATGAAACAAAGACATTGAAGATGCTAAATTGTGAACGATTATGTAAAATCATTGTTTGATTTAAATTAAATTAAGATTGTATGTTGCCCGCCATGCACAGGTTTCCTTAAGTGTCAGTGGTGCTAAGGCTTGGGCCCGTCATCGCTGCTTGCAGCTATATTTTCACTTAAGTATTTAGCTAAACTATGCAAATTTTGTCCCTCTGGTTTTAGTTGTGCTTTGGCTCTGTGCATATAAATATGATTATCCTCCTGCTCATGAAACATTCACTACTATTCTTAAGAGATATAACCAGTTTAGATGGAAAGGATCTCAAGCTGATTAGCTGAAGAGGTTACTGTAGCTTTACCCATTAATAGACACGGTACTTCCTTGAAAATAAATTCAGCGCCATAATGAAATGAGCCTTCATAATAGATCATGCTTTACAGGGAACTATGTTAGAGAGATACATATGACAATATATCTGTTTAATAAAATACCTTATATGCCATCTCCGAAAAGCCAAGCCGATGTTGATTCTTGTTTTATTACGAGCTTTGTCACGTGCACCTTTTTGCCAGCAAACTCTCCTCTGTTTGGCGTTTGTTTAAAATGGATGATTCCCCGGAGGTTGGAGATTACGTTCTGTTTACATGACAACCTTTTCAATAAAAAACAGAAAACATTTTGTGCCTTTTGTCTGTTCATTTACACGACAAAGGCATTTTGGCAGCCTGAAAATGCAAGCTTTTGAAATCGGGTTTCAAAGTGCAAGTTTTGAAAACTATACAGTTATTGTCTCTATGTAAACAACAAAAACACGAATTTGTGAAAACGGTGACATCATGCACACGCGTACTATGTGTTCAGTCTATAAGCAACATCGCCATCTACTGGCCTGGCAGCAGAATACAGCATTTTTAGTCATTTTTGGGGATCCCACAGCAGTCGGATGTTTACGGATATGACGTATGTATGCAATTCCCCGTGAAAACCATTCCGACAGGTCTAAAACACTTATAACAGGCTTACTATGGTGAATCATAGTTTACATTTTCCGCTCATGCATTCCCTGGGAATTGAACCCATGACCTTGGAATTGCTAGTATTTATAGAAGGTAAAAAAAAAAAAAGGTAATTGTGACTTTTTATCTCGCAATTCTGACTTTTTTTCTTGCAAATGCGAGTTATAAAGTTAGAATTGCAAGATAAAAAGTCACAATTACCTTTTTTATTTTTATTTTTCTCTCAGAATTGGACTTTATTTCTCGCAGTTGTGAGTTTATAACCTGCAATTCTGACTTTACAACTCACAATTGAAAATGATGAAAACAAATAATATCTAAAAAATGTATATCTAATGCAGTGTTGCTTAAAAAGTCATTATATTAAATGGTAAGTTATTTACACTGGTCGTCAAACGTTTGCAATAAATGTGATTTTTAATGATTTTGAAATAATTCTCTTCTGCTCACCAAGGCTGCCCTTTATTTGATGAAAAATACGGTAAATATTGTGAGATATTATTACAAATTAAAATAAATATTTTCTTATTGAATATATTTTAAAATGTAATTTATTCCTGTGATTCAAAGCCAAATTTCTGCAGCCATTTTGCAGTCTTCGGTGTCACATGATCCTCATTCTAATATGCTGATTATAATATTAAAATATAATTTGATTACTTTTAAGACCTGGAAAATACGTTAAAAAAAAGACTCATTAGAAAGTCACGCCTTTGCAGTGTCTCATCTAGAGAAAGAAAAAATGAGAGAAACAGAATCCGAGCACCCTGATTAGTTTTGTGGACAATTAAGATCCATGTAAACACTCGGTTCACATCTGCCGACATTCAAACGTCTTCCCTGAATTATTCCAGTGACCTCACCGCACTGTTGCAGTGTTGACCTGGTGTGGACGCTCACATTATTAATGAGACACCGCACAAAAGAAACATCAAGTGAGGAACGCCAGAACACGTGCAGGTATGAATCCACACACAAACACGCCTAAACACGCACAAACATCTACCAGATCATATGGACACCTTTAAATCACACTGACACCTACAGAGATATTTGAACTAGGAGAAATCTGTGTTTGTATGTACATGCTCACGGCTAATCAGTTAACAGAACTTTACAAACTAATCCTGATTATCCCGAGGTGGATGTTTCTCCGGTGAGGACGATGATGTCACGGAATGTGTTCTTGGAACGCGCCACAATACCACAAACATCTATGTCGGGTTGGAACAAGCTCAAAATCTGTCATGATAGACAACATGCCACACGGCTGCGGTTTTTGGACAGCGTCCACTTTTTTTCCCCTTCCAATGCATGTTGAAAGCATGTAAGTGGAGCAATTAAGGGATACATCTCAGATCAAAGGTCAAGCCTCAAACTGTATTGAGACCAGAGACTACATCAACACTGGTCTATGCAAGGACCAGCACAAGCATGCACAGGTGTATCAACACGTGACATATTTGTTAATCTTGACCTTTTGCTGAACGAAAGGTTAGCTGTCAATCAACCCGTTCTAAGAACGTTTTGTTCCCATTAAGCTATGAAAACGTGATTTCTGAATGTTCTCTGACCGATGAGTCCAGTTTCATCATTCCAACATTTTGGGAACGTTTACTTTTGAACTTTTGAAACACTCTAAAAAATGCTGGGTTGAAAATGGACAGACCCAGCAATTGGGTTGTTTTAACCCAACGGTTGGGTTAAATGTTTGACCAACCTGCTGGGCAGTTTTATTTAACTCAACTATTGTTTAAAAATGACTATATGGCTGATTAAAATGAACCCAAAATATGTTGGAAATTAAAAATCAGACACATAATTACTAGAGGCAACAATCATAATCAAAAGGTGAACATTTATTAATAAGCAATTTAATACATGTGTATTGTTTAATTATTATGTTCATTTATTAATAAATGTAAATTTTGGGTTCATTTTAAGCAAGCAATACAGTAATTTTTAAACAATAGTTGAGTTAAATAAAACTACCCCGCAGGTTAGGTCAAACTGTTAACCCAATCGCTGAGTCTGTCCATTTTCAACCCAACTTGGGTTGTTTTTAACCCAGCACTTTTTAGTGCAGTAACATTTAAAAACTAAAAGAAAATACGTTCTATGAACGATGTATAAATAATGTTTTTGTGCTAACCTTTTGAGAACATTGTTAAAGACCAGATGACTTTGAACGAACGCTCTATTAACGTTACTGGAAGAACGTTTGTTTATAACCTTGCCGGAACGTTATGAGAACGTTCCCTGTTAGCTGGGTATTAAGTCATGTCACATTTATTTATATTGTGCTTTACACAATACAAATTACTACATAATTCATCTGCTGCGAAATTCAATTTCAGCTATAAAGCAGCTCTACAGAAGAGAGTCATTATTCAATGATTTGAGGAATCATTCATTTCCGCAGCACAAACGCAGGCTGTTAAACTTCAGAGGACACAAAAACACTTTCATCAATGAGTTTTGCACGCTCAGTCATACACTTAAATCACATATGCACACACACACACACTGAGGGACGGAAGAAGGTGTGTGTGGCAGGTATGGAGTGAAAGTGGTATCTGGCCCTGCAGCGAGACAGCTGTGCAAACAGGCAGCTGATGATGTCACACTGCAGGGGATTCTGGGTAAGAGCGGGTTAGATGCACTTTGAAGCCAGTTTTTATAGCGGTCCTGAGAGCAGGTGTGAGACTGGTAGGGGTTAGAGTTTATGTGTGAAGTGAATTGAATTAAATTTAATTTATCAAACCTCTTTTTTCACTTAGTTTTTATTACCAATTTTCATCTTGGCACAGCACTTCATTCACGTCTCAAATCAAGCCGTTCTTCCATAACACTAGCAAAGGTTTCACCCAACAAGCACACTTTGACCAAAAAAACAATAACAACATTCAAACAACCCAAACGCTGGGTTTGTCCATTTTCAACCTAACTTGGGTTGTTTTTAACCCAGCATTTTTTGTATGTGTGTAAACATGTGCGAACTGGCCTGTAGGTACATAAAGTTGTGTCTGAGTGAGAAAAGAATTCATGTCATTTGAAAGTTGTCATAATTTAGTGCATTTTTTTTTTTTTTTTTTGCCAAAGCAATGATAAATGATCCACAGTTTATCCCAGATAGACTGATGTTGTGTGGAGAGTGTAAAAAAAAGTGACCTAATTATTGAGAAAATCCCACAGATGCACACTGAAAGAAAGAAACCACATAGAACGCCATACAGCAACACATGAAAATAGTCTCAGATGGTTTGTATTGATTTTATTGAGATGAATGTGTTTCTGCACATTTGCAAATGATTAATACTGAACTTCAGTAGCAGTTAAATAGAAGTTAAAGCAATGGACCACATCAATAGACTCTGAAAACCCTGCATCGTTCCTGTCAGATGTGGTGGGAAAATCAGCCAATCCACATAAAAGTGAAAAATTGACCTGTTTATGATCAAACAGGCTGAAATGGAAAAAATATTGTGAGTTTCCACACTGTTAATCAAAGACACGCGTCACCGACACGACAAATACAAAATCCAAAGCAGGGCTCTGGACAAACTCTGTTTTAGGGCTGCAGGTTCAATAGCTTTTACTGTTGCTTGTCACAGTCACCGAGCAATGCCCTAGCAACCACTCAGAACCCCATACCAACTGCATACCAGCACCCTAGCAACCACTCAGAACATCATACCAACTGCATAGCAATGCCCTGGCAACCACTCAGAACACCATACCAGCATATCAATGTGTTAACAACCATTCAGAAAATCTTAGTAACTGCATAGCAACACCCTAGCAACCACTCAGAACGCTATACCAACTGCATATCAATGTGTTAACAACAACTCAGAAAATCTTAGAAACTGCATAACAAAGCATCAGCAACCACTTAGAAAATCTTAGCAACTAAATAGCAACATCCTAGCAACCACCCAGAACACCATACCAACTGCATAGCAACACTCTAGCAACCACTCAGAACACCATACCAACTGCATACCAACACCCTAACAACCACTAAAAAGACCATAAAAACTGCATAGCACTGCCTTAGCAACCACTCAGAAATCCTTAGCAACTGCATAGCAACACCCTAGCAACCACTCAGAACTGCATAGCAACACCCTAGCAACCACTCAGAATGCTATACCAACTGCATATCAATGTGTTAACAACCACTCAGAAAATCTTAGAAACTGCATAACAAAGCATCAGCAACCACTTAGAAAATCTTAGCAACTAAATAGAAACAGCCTAGCAACCACCCAGAACACCATACCAACTGCATACCAACACCCTAACAACCACCAAAAAGACCATAAAAACTGCATAGCAAAGCTTTAACAACTATTTAGAAAATCTTAGCAACTACATAGCAATGCCTTAGCAACCACTCAGAAATCCTTAGCAACTGCATAGCAACACCCTAGCAACCACTCAGAACTGCATAGCAACACCCTAGCAACGACTCAGAACACCAACTGCATAGCAATTTGTTATCAACCACTCAGAAAATCTTAGAAACTGCATAGCAATGCCCTAGCAACCTCTCAGAATACCATACCAATTGCATAGCAACCACTCAGAAATTAGCAACTGCATAGTAACACCCTGGCAACCACCTGCAGCTCTTGTAGCGGTGAACACCAGTGCAGTAACTGTTTCACATACAGGCATAATAAACTCTCAGTGTAAATGTTGACAGTGTGATCAAAACACTGATACTGATTCCTGAATACAGCGCACCGACCTGGGCTGCGTGTCTCAAAAGCATCGCAGGCCTAAGTAGATCCTTGCCACCAATGGAAACGCAGCCCTGATCTCATGAGAATATATAAATACTGTATTAGTCGGCAGTTTCATATGAACTGATGCGATATGAGTTCGTAGGGTAAAAACTTCCAGAGGCAGATCATACAAAAATGCACGAGTGAGACTGTGTGAATCTGCAATCAATTCTCCAAATCAGAAAGTACTTACAAACTGTCATTATACTGTGTTGGCGCGTACTTGTTTCCAGCCTGACTAGTTCAATGCATCAGAGTTTTCTCATTACATCACCAAACGCCACAACTCACCATTACAACCGCATGCATTAAATAAAATGCTGATGCCTCGTTTTACTCTCAGAATAAACATCATTCTAACGTCTGGCTGCAGAAACAGCTGGAACTAGAAAAGGAAAATTCACGTAGACAAGCTCTGAGTTTAAGTTAAATAGGATTGAGTATGTATGGCATAAAGGAAGTGACTGAAAAAGATGAATGTGTGTCAGAACTGGAGTTTCCCTGCAGACGCTCGACAGAACATGTGGCTTCCATCTGAATAAAACATAGACAAAGGAATGAATGCTATTCAGAGCACAAGACAGAAGGACGAGTGGCAATTGCAAAACAAATATCTTCCCTCTGAGGATTCGTGTGCGTTTGTGTTCGATCCCTGCCAACAGAACTGAAGGCCAAACAGAGACGGACTGTTTGTTGATTCAGTGCAGGTATTTATGCAAGAACAGGAAGCTGTGCCGTTTTAAAGGATGTTATTTTACAGATAATAAATTATAATCATTCTTACAAGTCATTCACTGTAATAGATCATAGTGATTCTTTGATGAATAGAAAGTTCAAAAGAGCAGCTTTTATTGTGCCCTTGCTGCATGAAGTCTGTAGACTATCTAGTGTATGTATGTGTTGACTTTAGCTTCGATTCTGAACTGCTGTGTTTTCCCTCGGAAGTGAGCGAGAGCGTCTATCAGTGCTGATGAGTGGCATTGAGACGCGGTCAATGTGAGGGCCGGAGACAGATTGAACTGAACTTCCTGAAGAGAAGACCACTGTCAGAGCATCAGCATTCAACACAAACACACACAGGTTTGTTTAACACAAGACCTCCGGGCGTCTCACTCCGGGTCAGTGGAGGATAAGGTCAGTTATCGACATCTTCAGTAGGAGTTTCTGCTTTATTGGCCCTCTTTTTTTTTACTCCTGATGTCAGTAACACAATCACCGCTCACCTCTATCATGCTGCTTTTCAAGAACCCTTTCAACAAATCTTGTAAAATATGATATATTAGCTGCAAACATGCATTAATGCCTGCTACAGTTCTCAAAATTACCATGGTTCTTTTCAAAACAGTGTGAAGACGTCTGGGCATCGAGGTTATGAGTTTCTGGAGTTTTGGTGTTGAGATTTGGTCCCATTCTTGCCTGATATAGGTTTCCAGCTGCTGAAGAGTTCGTGGTCGTCTTTGACATATTTTTCTCTACAGGTGAAAGATCTGGACTGCAGGCAGGCCAATTCAGCAGCCGGACTCTTCTACGACAAAGCCATGCTGTTGTAATAGCTGCAGTATGTGGCATAAGGCCTTCCCTGAAATAGACGTCATCTGGAGGGGAGCATATGTTTATATACCTTTCAGCATTCATAGTGCCTTCCAAAACACGCAAGCTGCCCATACCGTATGCACTTATGCACCCCCATACCATCAGAGATGCTGGTAGACGCCAATAACATGCTGAAAGGACTCCCTCCTCTTTAGCCCGGAGGACATGGCGTCCGACTCGTCTGACCATAGAACACTTTTCCACTTTGATACAGTCCATTTTAAATGAGCCTCGGCCCACAGGACACGACGGGGCTTCTGGACCATTTTCACATATGGCTTATTTTTTGCATGATAGAGCTTTAGTTGGCATCTGCAGATGGCACGTCGGATTGTGTTTACCGACAGTGGTTTCTGGAAGTATTCCAGGGCCCATTTAGTAATGTCATTGACACAATCATGCCGATGAGTGATGCAGTGTCGTCCGAGGGCCCACGGGCATCCAATAAAGGTCTTCGGCCTTGTCACTTACGCACAGAGATTTCTCCAGTTTCTCTGAATCTTTTGATGATGTTATGCACTGCAGATGATGAGATTTGCAAAGCCTTTGCAATCTGACGTTGAGGAACATTGTTTTTAAAGTATTCCACAATCTTTTTACGCACAGCTCTGCCCATCTTTACTTCTGCCTCTCTAAGACATCCCTTTTAAAGCTAATCATGTTACAGACCTGGTATCAATTAACGTAATTAGTTGCTAGATGTTCTCCCAGCTGAATCATTTCAAAATTTCTTGCCCCTGTGCCAACTTTTTTGAGACCTGTAGCAGGCATCAAATTAGAAATGAGCTCATTTAGTGGATAAAAGTGTAAAATTTCTCAGTTTTGTTATGTCATTTATGTTCTAATGTGAATAAAATATTGGCTCATGTGATTTGAAAGTCTTTCAGTTTTCATTTTATTCGAATTTAAATAACGTCCCAACATTTCTGGAATTCGGGTTGTAAATAAGACATTTATCTTGCATGAGTCTCATAATCTGGACATTTTGTTTATCGCTGAAACAAAGCCCTATTTCAGGAAAGCCTGGATTATATCATATAATACATTACGATTTAAAAGATGTGCATTTGCATTTTTAATGGTTTAAAACTACACATATTAACAATTATTCTGATCAGGCACTGAATGGGATACATAAAAAAGTCACTTTGCGCCTCAAAATAGATTGAATGTGGATTGAACAGAGGAATTGGTGTGATATTGGGTTTACATGGTCAAGATGAGTTTGCATTGACAAACAGACAAGGTTAGTAAGCGGGTTTTATCATGCTAGTCTCATGTTTATGTTTTTAAAACATTACGGGAAAGGTTTATTTATGCTGCTAATCATTTATCCCATGAACTCTTATTGTATATGAATTGCTAAAGATGTAAACATGCTTATACAGCTGAAATGACAGGTTTGTTTTTGTAATATCATTGAACTGGACTGTGAACGCTGCATTGCTGCCTGAATCCAATTAGGCCTCAGTCCTGACCTGCTTTCTGTTTAATTGGAGAATCTTCAGTCTGCTGATTCGTGGAGTTTATTAGAGCATTAGCAATATGCTACTGTGCGGCTAACAAGGGTTTTACTGTACAGAGACGTACAGAAGTGTGTCCATACAGAGATTGTGTTGTGGAAATACGGCAAAGATGTTCTGGTGTGACTGAAGATAAACAGGGTGACATGCTCACAAGGATTTTTTTTTTTTTTTTTTTATGATTTTCATGACAATTAAATACATTTTCACCTATAATTTTGATTATTATAATACAAGGAAATCTGTCATACAGTAATGAAAGTCATCCTGTCATGACAATGAATTTTTTATTTATTTATTTTTTTAACACTACTGTGATGTATATGTACAGTTGTACATAAAAATGTACTTAATATTTTAAATAATTTGTATTATATTTTAATATTATACAAGTAAGGTATACAAATTACAATATTTTATTATTATAAAATAATGTCAGTTACTGAAATGTCTTAAACTTTTTTTTTGGGGGGGGGGGGGGGGGAAATATGACTTGTATTTATTTAATTAATTATAGTATTTTTTTCCTAATAATAAAGATATTTACATTTTTAAATTTTGAAAGTTATATTTCACCCTAAAACAAAAATAAATAAAACACTTTATTTATTTTCATTTCACTGTCTAAGATATAAAAATGAGTCACATTTCACCCTAAAAATAAAAAACGTATTTTTTATTTTCATTTCATTGTCTAAAATATTAAAAATGAGTCACATTTCACCCTAAAAATAAAAAAAACGTATTTTTTATTTTCATTTCATTGTCTAAAATATAAAAAATGAGTCACATTTCACCCTAAAAATATAAAAAAACGTATTTATTTATTTTAATTTCATTGTCTAAAATATAAAAAATGAGTCACATTTCACCCTAAAAATAAAAAAAAACGTATTTATTTATTTTCATTTCATTGTCTAAAATATAAAAAAATGAGTCACATTTCACCCTAAAAATAAAAAAACTTATTTATTTATTTATTTATTTTCATTTCATTGTCTAAAATATAAAAAAATGAGTCACATTTCACCCTAAAAATAAAAAAACTTATTTATTTATTTATTTATTTTCATTTCATTGTCTAAAATATAAAAAATGAGTCACATTTCACCCTAAAAATATAAAAAAACGTATTTATTTATTTTAATTTCATTGTCTAAAATATAAAAAATGAGTCACATTTCACCCTAAAAATAAAAAAACTTATTTATTTATTTATTTATTTTCATTTCATTGTCTAAAATATAAAAAATGAGTCACATTTCACCCTAAAAATATAAAAAAACGTATTTATTTATTTTAATTTCATTGTCTAAAATATAAAAAAATGAGTCACATTTCACCCTAAAAATAAAAAAACTTATTTATTTATTTATTTATTTTCATTTCATTGTCTAAAATATAAAAAATGAGTCACATTTCACCCTAAAAATAAAAAAACTTATTTATTTATTTATTTATTTTCATTTCATTGTCTAAAATATAAAAAATGAGTCACATTTCACCCTAAAAATATAAAAAAACGTATTTATTTATTTTAATTTCATTGTCTAAAATATAAAAAAATGAGTCACATTTCACCCTAAAAATAAAAAAACTTATTTATTTATTTATTTATTTTCATTTCATTGTCTAAAATATAAAAAATGAGTCACATTTCACCCTAAAAATATAAAAAAACGTATTTATTTATTTTAATTTCATTGTCTAAAATATAAAAAAATGAGTCACATTTCACCCTAAAAATAAAAAAACTTATTTATTTATTTATTTATTTTCATTTCATTGTCTAAAATATAAAAAATGAGTCACATTTCACCCTAAAAATATAAAAAAACGTATTTATTTATTTTCATTTCATTGTCTAAAATATAAAAAAATGAGTCACATTTCACCCTAAAAATAAAAAAACTTATTTATTTATTTATTTATTTTCATTTCATTGTCTAAAATATAAAAAATGAGTCACATTTCACCCTAAAAATATAAAAAAACGTATTTATTTATTTTAATTTCATTGTCTAAAATATAAAAAATGAGTCACATTTCACCCTAAAAATAAAAAAAACGTATTTATTTATTTTCATTTCACTGTCTAAAATATAAAAAAATGAGTCACATTTCACCCTAAAAATAAAAAACGTATTTATTTATTTTCATTTCACTGTCTAAAATATAAAAAAATGAGTCACATTTCACCCTAAAAATAAAAAACGTATTTTTTTTTATTTTTATTTCACTGTCTAAAATATAAAAAAATGAGTCACATTTCACCCTAAAAATAAAAAACGTATTTATTTATTTTCATTTCACTGTCTAAAATATAAAAAAATGAGTCACATTTCACCCTAAAAATAAAAAACGTATTTATTTATTTTCATTTCACTGTCTAAAATATAAAAAAATGAGTCACATTTCACCCTAAAAATAAAAAAAACGTATTTATTTATTTTCATTTCATGGTCTAAAATATAAAAAAATGAGTCACATTTCACCCTAAAAATAAAAAACGTATTTATTTATTTTCATTTCACTGTCTAAAATATAAAAAAATGAGTCACATTTCACCCTAAAAATAAAAAAAACGTATTTATTTATTTTCATTTCATGGTCTAAAATATAAAAAAATGAGTCACATTTCACCCTAAAAATAAAAAAAACGTATTTATTTATTTTCATTTCACTGTCTAAAATATTAAAAATGAGTCACATTTCACCCTAAAAATAAAAAACGTATTTATTTATTTTCATTTCACTGTCTAAAATATTAAAAAGAAGTCACATTTCACCCTAAAAATAAAAAACGTATTTATTTATTTTCATTTCACTGTCTAAAATATAAAAAAATGAGTCACATTTCACCCTAAAAATAAAAAACGTATTTATTTATTTTCATTTCACTGTCTAAAATATAAAAAAATGAGTCACATTTCACCCTAAAAATAAAAAAAACGTATTTATTTATTTTCATTTCATGGTCTAAAATATTAAAAATGAGTCACATTTCACCCTAAAAATAAAAAACGTATTTATTTATTTTCATTTCACTGTCTAAAATATTAAAAAGAAGTCACATTTCACCCTAAAAATAAAAATAAAAAAAATATTTTTTTATTGAGTCAGTGTCGTATGACACTTTTAAATTTGTGTTTAATTGTAGGCCTGCAGCTGTTTTTCAGTTTGAGATCTTTTATGCTCTATTATAACTCCATACTTGAATCCATACTTGCCATAAAGCACAAAAATTAAAATCATGCAGGTCATGCAGTACAGTCAGCAGCACATGAGGCCAGTGACCTGGTCTGAATGTACTTTGTGCTCCAGAGCGCTTCACTGTAACTGTTAATGACAGAATCATGAAAACACGCGGATGAATCCGTTCCACATGGACAGAGGAGTAAGTGTTTGTGGTGATCCGTTCGTCCAGAGCATCGCTGAGAGGAAGAGGAGAGCTTCTGCGGAAGAGGAGATGATAAGAGGAACCGCAGACAGGAAAAGAGCTGCAGATTCACACACTTCTGTTTCAGGCGGCACAGCCTGATAAAAACCTAGAAAATCTTGCATTGCAGAAATACTCTGCTCAGTACTTTGAACACATGTTTATTATAACCATTTTTTCTTAAGCATAAGCCTTTAGATCTTGAGAAATGTACACTGGTGGTGTAAATCTGCTGAAAAAATGATTATACAAACTTATCATAGTTATATACCAGCTAGTAGCAAATGTGTTTTTGTGTCCTTTACACATATCAGTTATGTGCAAATAGGCAAGTTTCATAATATAAAATGGCAATGATGTTCATCATCTTGTATAACTTTTATCATATATGTACGATAATATGTCTGGATGCCATTTAAAATAATGTACAAATATTTAAAGTAACGACATGCACGTTAATAATGAGCATTGTTGGTCAAAGAAGTGATCAGATCAGCTCAACATGGATTAATACGAGTAAAACGATGATTCTCCCATTATCATGATGTTTTAAACACTACGATGAATTATGATATTCTCTAATATTCTACCATATAAATACCATGTTATGTGAATATGGTAATTATACAGTTCTATTTTATGCATAAAAATAAATATAAAAGAAAAATTATAATAATAAAATGATTATTATTATTATGCTTGGATTATATCATATAATAGATTATGATTTAAAAGACATGCATTTGACTCACTGAATGGGATACCTAAAAAAAAAAAAAGTTATTATCATAATTATTAATGCAATTAATATATAATATCATAGTAATAACTGTAAAATAGTAGATAAAAGATGAACATAAAATTAAATAGTAATATCCCATTGCAATTACAAATTTTCATTTGTCTCAACACCTTAGTAAATTCCCTACCCAGGCATCATTTCTCTTTTCTGTATGATGCTGAAAAATGTAAAGAGGAATATTTTAAAGAATAGTTTCTAAATATGGTAATCATATGGTGCATTTGTGTATAGATGTTAAGAGACTCGGGTTGTCTAGACTGCAGCGCCACCATGTGGAAGAACACATTCATTTTTTTAATCCGTTATCTACACCTACAGCGCCCCCTGCAGGTGAACCAGTATAACGGTGTACGGTTGAAGTATCTGACTGTGAGCCGCCAGCAGGAGGCGCAATGAAGTCAAGCACATCAGTCCTTCCATATATGGCTTTATGTGTGTGTGAGTTCAGGCCTCTCTCCTGATCCTTCAGACCCTCTATTATACAATAATTATTCATCTAGAGCAGGTAATGGGAACACTTTGTTTTCTGGAGCCGCTTTCAGTGGATAGCATGTATGCTTGATCACTGCCACTCTCCAAAGGAGGCATTCGATGCTGCCTTATTAGATTCTGACCGTCATGCTACTGTCTCCTTTCTGCACACACTTCCATACTGGCATACGAACGTTTGTCCTGTGCTCTCTCAGCTGTAAACCCCTCAGGCGGTTTCTCCTCCATATCCCGTGGAATGTCTACTTGATGTTTTGATACGGGTTTTAAAGTATCAAGACGTCAACATGCTTCAATTAGAGTCTCGAATCAAACTATCAAACCGAGGCGTTTGCTGAGAGATCACGTCAAATATCGTTGATTATAGCTGTAAATGACTTGAGTTGGGATTTAATGATAGTGTCTGTGCATCTGTTGCACTGTTGGCTCGTCTCTCCTGTAGGAATTGTGGTTCACTCAAGTAATTTCTACACACAGTTATGAAAATAGAGCTGATTAATCTCTCAGGCCTCACTATTGTTAGTTTACTCATTTATTGCCGTCTAGACGGCGCACAGATATAGCACGCTTAGCCAAAACTCCCAAGGCCGGAAGCATACTTTATAGAAGTATGGAAACTCTATGTGAAAGCTTAGTATAGTGTGCAGACTTACTGTGCAACGAGGCTCAAGTCTCTGTCATTAAACTGGACGTGTTATTATTCAGAGAGCATTCTCCAGTTGTCTTTACATCATGTTGCAGTACATTTGCTTAAAATATTCAGCATAAATATTTCACTTTGTAGCATTTTTAACACCTCAAATAGACAACTTTCATCAAATGTGCTCTTTTACAAAGTCTTGATGTTGTTTTTGGGCTCTACTAGATTGAATGTTGATTATTTTCCTCATATTCTCCATTGTTGCAGCTCCTCTCTTCCCAGTCTGTCAGTAACGCTCTGTCTCTATGAAGCCCCTCCTTCTGAAAAGCACAGTGTGCTCTGATTGGTCGGCTGGAGCAGGGTGTTTGGGAAATGTCCCGCCCCTTACCATAACCGCCAGTTCCAACACACTACTAACTAACTCAACCAGGCCCCGCCCCTTTATCTTGGGGCGGGAATTATTTAAATGAGGAATATTGTGACGTGAAAACTCAAGACTACAATGGAGTTCAGAAACAGGGCGCATTGATATAGAGAGCTAATAACTCCCTTTAATCTCATTGCTGTCTTAGTAAAGCTATTTTATATTAAACATTTGAAGAAAAAAAAAGTGATTTTCTTTCTGATGAGAGAATACAGAGGGTAAATCAGGCCACTGTAAGCGAGGAGAGCGGCCCAGTGAATAAGATCATGGATTAAAGACACTGGCGGTGTGCAGACAGGCGCTCAGGATGTGAATCAGGTTGTCGTTTCTTCTCGTTTAATGAAGGCGGCTGCGCCAGCAGTTCTGAATCAACGTCCTAATGTCTAAAGCAGCTCAGGGCCGAGAGGCCACACCCACCTGCAGCAGGCCACGCCCACCCATAGACACCCTCTGATGGACAAAACAGGTGTTTGTGTGTGTGTGAGAGAGAGAGATGTAGACAGGTAAGGCAAAGACAGAAGTAGAATATGTCTAATTTTTCTAAAGAGTGTTGTTTTGTCATTTTCTTTTTAAAAACCTAATACATTTACCTGAGAAGTAACATTTAATCGGATAAAAAGACTTATTTTTTTTAGAGAATATTAGAACATTTGTGTATTTAACTCCCAGGTACAGTAAGTGTATCTTGTTTTTGATATTTTACTGGAAAACGGCACAAAAATACTCATTATGAATTTGATATTTTGCCTGGTATAAACTAAAGATATATTTATGTTGTAAATATCGATTTTGTATCTTATTTAGAGATCGTAAATTGACTAGAAAACAGTACAGACCTCTTAATGGAGCACAACTAGAAGCTGTACAGTGGATTGGCTTTCAGCACTATCAAATTTTTATTTTGCACAAAAAACTTCTAATGATAGGACTTGCTTCCTAATGATATCTCCCAAGGGTAGCATATACAGAGTGAACAACAACGGTCCTAGTACTGAGCCTTGTGGTACTCCATACTGAACTCGTGATTGATATGACACCTCTACATTTACTGTTACAAACTGATAAGGGTCAGATAAGTATGATTTGAACCATGCCAATGCAATTCCACTAATGCCAACGCATGTGATTTCTAAGTGGTTGCCAGAATATTTCTGTGCAGTTTCCATGTGACTGGAAGGGTGTTCTGGGTGATCCATTAACCTTTCTTTACGTACAAAAATCTTAATAATAGGATTTACTTCCTCTGGATATCTCCCAAGGGTAGCATGTACAGGGTGAAAAGCAACGGTCCTAATACTGAGCCTTGTGGTACTCCAAACTGAACTTGTCAAGGATATGACACCTCTTCATTTACTGTTACAAAGTGATAACAGTCAGATAAGTATGATTTGAACCATGCCAATGCAATTCCACTAATGCCAACGCATGTGATTTCTAAGTGGTTGCCAGAATATTTCTATTTTAGGTATTTATAGGTTGTTGCCAGGGTGTTGCTATGCAATTTGGCAAATATCACTTCTTTTTTTTTTTAAAAAAAGACCAAGCTTCTGCACACATACACACTCAAACACGCAAACCTATAGACTAAACACGTAAATGAACGGCAAGAATGCATTAAAGGTATTCGGTTTTTCAGTAGGAAAGGTGTCATTTAAGTGGCCCCTAAAGTAATAATTAATAATTTTTACAACAGAAGTGATTCAATCAAAAACCAACTTTAGCTCGATAATAATTTTCCTATTGTCACTGTGAAGCTGCTTTGAAACAATATGTTTTGTGAAAAGCGCTATATAAATGACGATGACTTGACTATGCAGTTGCCAAGGTGCTCTGAATGGATTTCAGCAGTGCTATGCAGTTGCCATCTGATTGGTAGGGTGTTCTCAGTGATCCAATAACCTTTCTTTATGCACAATGATAGGATTTACTTCCTCTGGATATCTCCCAAGGGTAGCATGTACAGGGTGAACAGCGACGGTCCTAGTACTGAGCCTTGTGGTACTCCATACTGAACTCGTGATTGATATGACACCTCTACATTTACTGTTACAAACTGATAAGTATGATTGGAACCATGCCAATACAATTACACTAATGTCAACATGTGTGATTTGCCAGAATATTTCTGTGCAGTTGCCATGTGATTGCTAGGGTGTTCTGGTTGATCCAATAAGCTTTCTTTACGCACAAAACCCATAATGATAGGATTTACTTCATAATGATATCTCCCAAGGGTAGCATATACAGGATGAAAAGCAACAGTCCTAGTACTGAGCCTTGTGGTACTCCATACTGAACTTGTGATCGGTATGACACCTGCCAATGCAGTTCCACTAATGTCAACGTGTGTGATTTCTAAGGTGTTCTAAGTGGTTGCCAGAATATTTCTATGCAGTTGCTATGTGATTGGTAGGGTGTTCTGGGTGATCCTATATCCTTTCTTTTGGCACAAAAATCCTCTGGTCTTTCCCAAATCTATTTGCTGTCTGTTTGTTCCAGTCTCGCTGCTCGGTTCTTCAGTTCATTTCTGTTTTTCAGCTTTTCTCAGTTCTGACCTTAGTATTTTGCTTCCCACTCACGTACGGTTCCATCTCATTCTCTTAACAGACATGAATCCAACCGTTTTGGTGTACCGCTCCAGGGCGACTCCCCAAAAAAAAACAAAAAAAAACTGGCTGCGTTTGGCCTTTAGCTTGTAGCATTTCATCTCAAGGTCAAAGAGGCAGAACAGATGAGTTTTCCTTCAGGTTACAAGTAGTTTAGCACCAGGACTAACTCTGTGGCTTTTCTGTGAACAGGAATGTCAGTGAGAATAAACAGACTCGTTTTGTTTTCATGTGTGCTAATCACTTCCTCACGCATTTACGTGATCAATATGGTCGCCGTCTCATGGGTCACATTTCTTCTCAGTTTTCATTCACCGTCAGGTGTTGGCCATGTGGGGTGAGGAAACGTCAAAACTCTGCTGGAACATCCTGATCTGACAGCAGAAGAAAAACAGTACATGTTTTTGCGTTGTGCATGCAATGGATTTCGTAAGTAATGCACAATTACTAGAAGTAGTAAATGGAGATACTTATTCAAATAAGTACCGTTCACTTCTTTACCATTGCCTTTCTGGTAATGCCTCTAGTCAGTCTTCTGCTTACTCATATTTTTGAATCAAAAATGTTGCATGTTGTGCAAGTATGTCTCATTTGTCATTATTACATGACATTAAATTTGTCTTCAGCCACCCGCCCTCTAGATATCACCATCAGCTATTAAAAAAAACATTTCGGTCGACCACTAATTAATATGATATGACAAGTACATCCATTACAGCTCATTTGGGGTCATATGCAATCATAATAAATCTCTAAACAGAGATCAGAACACCAGTGAGATGTCATTTATGTGCTTGCTTAGCGAGCTCCAAATGTGTATGTGTGTCTGGAGCGCAGCCTGCGCGCGTGCCGCGTCTCTGAGCGCTGACAGGATCTTGGAGGCCGTGCGGACGGCCTGCCGAACCTGGCCACGACTCAGGTCTGGAATCTGGGTTAAAAGAGAGCAAGAGAGAAAGAGGGAGAAAAAAGGACAGACAATGCCAAACGGAAGTGAGGTCATCACGGCGGCTTCTCTCACACTGCTCTGCGGTTGTCGGCTCGTCTTCTCAGTGGAAATAAATAATCGCACGAGGGACATTTCTGCAGGCTTGATCAGGTTCATAGTGACGACTTCCCACGTAATGCATCTAATATCACTTAAATGCAGACGTGTGTTAGCATAGCAACGCGTGCACATTTAAACCATGAGAGCAACAGGTGGTGGAACGGAAAGAGCTTGAATGTTTTGTCATTTTTTCCAGGTGGTCTTTTTCTCTTTGTGATTAATTTCAGCTGTTGAAAATGCAGAGCGCTCTGAAGACTTCTATTAACGCTAGAAAGTGTGTTGCAATATATGCACACAGCAGCATAAAATGATTTCTTACTTGTTTATTTCAGTGCAGTGTGTATGCAAATGAAGTTGGACATACAGTACTGTATATATCGATCTTGGCAAGTTACATTTTGAGAAAAGGAACAAAAAAATCAGGCAGCTGAGATTTGCTACATCAAGCCAAAAGTCTTGCAAACCATCCTCGAAATCTAGTGTTTCCTCTTTTCTCGGCCTTACCTGCGTTTATCGTCGCTCTCCTTTGTTCTCCCGTGGGATCTTGAGGAGAGGAGGAAGAAACGGACATGTTATCTACTCCGGAATGCCACGAAAAAGCCACTGAAGAGAAACCCTTTTTTTAAGACGCACACACTCATACAGGGCTCATTGTTGGCGGTGTACCATCTGTGATCAAGCAGGCCTAAGAATGATCAGCGTACGGCCCCTTCTCCGCTTTCTTCCCATCTCACCCCTGATCCCGGGCCCCCGTCGGCTCCACACAGAGCTCTCTCACAATCCTGCACACTCCGATTATTATCTGCCGGCCGTTCTTCCTGCTTTTTCATCTTCCCTCTGCTTTTGTCCTCTCCTTTACTCATTTCCGCTCCTCCACCGCTGTGTCCTTGCTCACCTGCGGAGGGGAGCAGCCAGCAGGAACACTGTTGTGTTTGGAGCTCAGTCTTTACATGACATAATTGCATGAGATAATTTTTTTTTTGCAACTGTTTTGAGAACTTATTAAAGATTACGTAAGGTTAAAGGAACAATCAGAGCTGCCTCGGTGATGTCTGTTATTATGAAGTGACGTGCTTTAATAAGATTAGCTGTACTGTCTAGAGAATTAATTTGGGATGTGCACTTTTTTTTCCCTTTGGGTTTACACAGAAATACACAGCTGGAGAGAAAAGACTGTAAAATACTGAAAATCAGATAGACGGAGGTACTTTTTCACAGGAATATATCAACTTCTCTATTCTCTTAAAATTGAGAAATTCTTACTCCTGAAATTAGATAAATGACAATAGACACAAATGAGAATTTTCAAATGAGTTTCCTTTGTGTATGACTGACTAATATACATTACATTAAGTTAATTAGTTTGTGTTAAAACTGTGCAATACAACAATTGTTATATGCAATTAAAATACGTACATTTAAAGTTTAGGCCTAAATGTAGTTTAGAGCTTAGTTTTATCATTCGATACTGGGTGAAGTTTGCATTGCTTTTATAAAGTTCAATTTTGGAAGATCTTTTGAAACTAAACTGTAGAGGAGACTCTAGTTTTAGAGGCAATAGTTTCAATTGTTCTCAATTTAATCTTGTTGCTATTGGAGAAATAACTGCAATATTAATCAGCTTTCATTTGTGATTATGGAGGATAATAAACCTGACAGATCTTGATTCAGCAAAAAGAGGGATGTTGTGCTAAAAGCAAATGCACGAGAGACACGGCAGCCATAGATCTGAGTGTTTTGAGAGCTTGTGTGTTGGTCGCCATGGCAAGACGTCTGTTTTCTCTCCTCTCAGCGCTCGTTTCCATTCAGAAGTGAGAAAACAGAATGAACAGAATGCTAGAAAGAACGTGCCACTGCCGAGCATTTGACGAGTCGCCTTTTCCAGGCACTTCACACTTGACCCATGACCGCTCTTGACCTTTACTTTGCCTTGATCTTCATCTAGTCTTTAGAGACGCCTCATCAAACACCGTAAAATAATCATATGTTAGGTCACCTTATATGAATGCAGGGCAATAAAGTGAATGTAGGTCTTGCTGTAGTTTTTATTCTGAGCATGTGTAGATAAGCATTCACGGATGAAATGAAAGTTTAATGGTCCGATGACAGAGCCCTGCTGAACACCGTAAACTCTGAGTGAGAAACGCTGACCAGGAATGATGCCATCCCTGTTGTCTTGGCAATTAGGGGAGAAAACCTAGATCACACACACTGCCTTGCCTCTGCTGACCTTGTAGGTGACCTTTCTCCACAGTTTGTGACCGTAAAGATCAACATCTAGCGGGAAAGTTGTCATCTCTATGGATACCGACAAATGTTGACGAGCGATGTTAACTGACAGGTCTCTGATGATGTCAGACACCGTCTGACACGAACCGCTGACCCATCATAACCTGGGAGTTGGTCTTGTTGCCCTGGTGAAGAGGGCTTATGTGATCACTTCAAGGTGCTTTAGAAAGCTGAGAACTTCTGGGAAACACTTTCACAGAATCTTCCTCATGTCATTTAAACATGCGTGACTTTCTTCAGGACACAAATGTAGAAAATTTGAAGATTGAAAGTAGACAGTGACCAGGGGTTGCAAAAAGCACCATAAAACATATTTGTTGTTATTTGATGAAAATGTTTTCGTTGCAATCTCATTTGCATATATTCATGGGGGAAAAAAAATTATTAAGATGCATCACAGGTTTAATGTTAAAGATGCCAAACACCATAAATGAGATTTGAGAACTAAACGTTTTCGATGAATAATGACTTCATTTCCTCACACAAGTGACTTCTGAAGTCTTGGAAATTTATATTGAGAATATATTTATGGTTTTCATCAGTGTTTGTGGTCATTGCTTGGTGAGACAGTGATAACATTTTGCTCAACTTCCCCTTTTTGGGTTCCATGAAAGAATCGGATGACAGATTTGTAATTTCATGTGAACTACTCCTTTAAGTGTAAGGTAGAACACCCAAATTAATTCTTCATTTGAATGGCGCAAGCAAACCACTGTTGATAAAACCACTGTTAATGTGAGGGCATAAACACCCGAGTGGAAGAACAATTAACCTGGATCATGCTGGGGTTTGCAGGCAGCATTCGTGGTCTGGAAAGCTCCACATCATGGATAGTTTCAGGGCTCGGCTCTATTTGGGCGCCGGCATGGGAAAATCTCCATGGAGATTCCAGCACAGTCATGGTAATTAGAAGAATGCCGATGGCTGATTAGGATGAGGGTGCATGTGTGGTCTCAAACGCATGGGATACACTAGAATTCTCAGAACGTTGGCTAACATTCTAGCAGGGTCTAGCAGTAATGTCAACAGAGTGTTTGTTTAAAGTTATCTGGTCTTTAAATACGTTAGCACAAAATCTTTTCTAACTGATTTGATTTATGGTTTTTCTAACAATTAAAAATAAAAATCATAAAACTCCCAAAGACTTATATTGACTGAATGTTCAGATGAGCCAGCTGTCAGCTGTCAAACTCATTTAAGCTTTAAGCTAGGCATCGTATCTATCTATCTATCTATCTATCTATCTATCTATCTATCTATCTGTCTATCTATCTATCTATCTATCTATCTATCGTCATGCTAAAACATGCTAGCATTGTGTTAGCAACATGTTAAATCATACTAGCAACATGGTAAAAATGTTAGCAATGTGCTGCCCATGCGAACAACATGATAATCATATTAGCAACATGCTAATAATGCTAGCCAAATGCTAGCAATGTGCAAAATCATGTTAGCAAAATGTTAACAATAGGTGCGTCCCAATTCGCATACTTATGCACTACTCTATGACATTTCTAAGTACAAATAGTGCGAGTACTGCATTCACACTTATAAAATTCATACACTGCATGGATGAGTACATAGTATACAAGTGCACAGTGTATAGTGCATCATTTGGGATGCAACTCAAGTGTTAAATAATGCTAGTAACATGCTATCATTGTGTTAATCATTAAGCAACATGCTCGCAATGTGTTAATCATGTTAGAAAAACATGCTAGCAATGTGTGCTAAATCATGCTAGCAACAAGGTAAATTATGCTAGCAACATGCTAACAATGTGCTAATCATGTTAGCAAAATGTTATTTCATGCTATCAAAATGCTAAATCATGCTTACAACTTGCTAATCATGCTAACAAGGTGTTTATCATGTTAGCAAAACACAAACAACGTGCTAAATCATGCTAGCAACAAGGTAAATCATGCTAGCAATGTGCTAATCATGTAAGCAATATGCTGGTAACATGTTAAATTGTGCTACCAAAATGCTAACAATGTGCCAATCATGTTAGCAACATGCTAATCATGTTAACAACATGCTAAATGTTCTCAAAACGTTAGCAATAACGTTATTTATATATTGTTTATACAATTTTTTTTTTGTTTGTTTTTTTGGGAACGTTTCAGTTAGAGGTTTGTCTAACATTTTTTAAATGTTACTTGTTTCAGAACATTCAAAAGTAACATTCCCATGATGTTGCAAAAAATAATAAAATGGAATGTTCACTTAATGTTCGCATAACCAAGAAAAAAAAAAGGAAGTTTTGAACATTCAGTGAACATTCAGAAATAGCATGTTCATAACTTAATGGGAACGTTAATTTTTGTTAACTGTCTGCACATTTATTGCCCAGTCGACACTCGCATACAGTATACAGTAAATGCCTGCAGATATTATAGACACAGACTCACAAACACGCACCCATCACTTCCATCATGAATGTGCAAAAACAAACCACACGCTCGCGCTCAACCCCTTCCCAGAAGTCTAGTGATGGGCAGTTTGACCAGTATGACGGCATCCCAGAGGTGCTTTGAAGCGGGTGTGTTTATGTGCACGGGTGATATGAGGGGGTGACGCGTCTGCCTGCCTTGTTGATTTTGAGCCATGTTGCAGATTTTCATGACAAAGTGTTGAAAGTTTTTTCAAGTCGCTGCCAAGTTGGGTTTTGCAGGTCTGCAGGTTCAGTGTACGCCGTGTTATTCCATGTGAGCGTCGTCATGGCAACGCTGCGTTTAACGTGGACGCCTCTTCCTCGGAAGAGAGAGCGGCTACTGTTGCCGTTGCCCGGACACCGCGGCAGTGTTTGCCCAAATGCGGCCTTCACACTTCTAATGCTGAATGTGCTGTTTCTGAGGCCTCCCACGTTACTGCCAGTCCAACTGACCATTTGTCAGCGGCCCGTGATGTCCTGCCGTTCCTGCTTATGAGTTTGGAAATCATAATTACACCGTGGTGATTTTGATGGGAGTGTGAAAGAGTTTCAGGCCAGTTGATCTCGTATAAGTCAAACATTTGTATGCACTGCAAACTTGGTTGAGCTTTTATTGAAATACCAACATCAGTAAAAAATATTAAACTGCAAAACAATCATTGTGTGTGTGTGCACAAAAACATAACACACACACACTCACACACACACACACTCTCTCTCTCTCTCTCTCTCTCTCTCTGTCTCTCACACACACTCACTCACACACACACACTCTCTCTCTCTCTCTCTCTCTCTCTCTCTGTCTCTCACACACACTCACTCACACACACACACACACTCTACATTGTAAAAAGCGCTATATAAATAATGGTGACACACACTCACTCACACACACACACACTCTCTCTCTCTCTCTCTCTCTCTCTGTCTCTCACACACACTCACTCACACACACACACACACTCTCTCTCTCTCTCTCTCTCTCTCTCTCTGTCTCTCACACACACTCACACTCACACACACACACACTGTTTCACACACACAGAAACACACTCACACACACACTCTCTCTCTCTGTCTCTCACACACACAGAAACACACTCACACACACACTCTCTCTCTCTGTCTCTCACATACACACACACACTCTCTCACACACACACAAACACAAACACACACACTCTCTCTCTCTCTCTCTCTCTCTCTGTCTCTCACACACACTCACACTCACACACACACACACTGTTTCACACACACAGAAACACACTCACACACACACTCTCTCTCTCTGTCTCTCACATACACACACACACTCTCTCACACACACAAACACACACTCTCTCTCTCTCTGTCTCTCACACACACACACACTCACTCACACACACACTCTCTCTCTCTCTCTCTCTCTCTCACACACACACACTCACTCACACACACACACTCTCTCTCTCTCTCTCTCTCTCTCTCTCTGTCTCACACACTCACACACACACACACACACTCTCTTTCTCTCTCTCTCTCTCTCTCTCTCTCTCACACACACACACACACACACTCTCTCTCTCTCTCTCTCTCTGTCTCACACACACACACACACACACACACTCTCTCTCTCTCTCTCTCTCTCTCTCTCTGTCTCTCACATACACACACACACTGTGTCTCACACACACACAAACACACTCACACACACTCTCTCTCTCTGTCTCTCACACTCACACACTCTCTGTCTCTCATTCACACACACACACTCACACACTCTCTCTCTCACATACTCACACACACACAAAACATTTAAGTTTTCATGTATTATTTAGATTTTATTTTATTTCAACTTTATTTCGATTAACAAAATACTTGTGGTTAAGTTTTAGTTAACAACATCGGCAATAAGCTGGAAATGATACAGCTATATATATATATATATATATACACACACACATATATAGTATTAGTGAGGACAGGCTGAAAGCGGACTGTATGATCGCGGGTGTGGAATGTGGAGTTGTGCTGTCTGAACTGCTCTCATGTATGTGTCAAACAGCACTGAAGGACCTGCCAGTGTCCAGCCATGGTCATTTTTGAAAAACTCACTCTCTCAAGCTCTTCAAACGGCCCGCATTCGACCGCAGGCATTCCACACAAACAGGACAGGCCTTTGAAGCCCTCAACAAACCAGAATGTGTATAGAAACTCTCTTCCAAAACCTAGTAAACTCAAAGTCCCTTTAATGCAAGTCGTTTCACCGCGCGGCCATCTTTGAAGCATCTCTCAGCTGTTTCAGTCGTGCAAGTGCAGCTCCTGTGTTTCTGCAAAAACTGTTTATCAAGCTTACGGTTAATTTTCATATTCGAAAGCACCAATAAAAATCAGACAACTGCCTCATAAATTTAGTTTTTTAAACTTTTTCAAATCATTTGGACAATTTGTTATTGTGGTTTGATATGTTGGGCTGTAAAACCAATATTTCCATCACATACGTATTACAATTATATGTTGATTGTGCAAGAAGTGTTCCAGGACACATTTGTTAGCATCACTTCTCATTAGCAGCAGCCACATGTGTTGTTGTCCCGCAGTGACTGTGGGTTGTGATTGCACACAGGCACATACAAACGTTCCAGCGCTCGCTTCCTGTTGTAGATGTAACTAGGATTGCTGCGGTGGTTTAACGCTCCTGTTAAACACTTCTGACAGCACTGGCCGTGTCACCGCCATCCTCACGGATATCAGTCAGACCGGATACATTAATGTGCTTGTGTTGATTTATAATGGTTCATGCTGGCATTGATGTCATCAACCATGAACCATTATTTGAAAAAATGTATCCTTAGTATTTTTGAATAATATATTATTAAAGGTTTAAAAAGAAATATATGAAGTGTGTGTGTGTGTGTATATATATATTTATAATGTAATATTTTAAAATAAATAATCATATTTTTTTATATAATATTTCATTTATTTTGCGAAATCATTAAGACCCTTGAGAAAAATTGTCATTAATATTTTTTATAATATTTATATTATGTAAAATATAATATGTAGAATATTTGTTTGTTTTTTATTTAATGTGTACAATACTATTTAATATTGTTTTAATATATATATAATTTTTAAAATGTAATATTTTTAAAATAAATATTAATATTTAGCTTTTTATTTTGTAAAAGCAATAAAACACTTGAGATGGTGTTAAAGAAAAATTGTCCTTTAATATTTTAATATTTATTATTTTAATATTTAAGATTATGTATATTATTTTTAAAATGTAATAGTTTTAAAATAAATATTAATATTTAGCTTTTTTATTTTGTAAAAGCAATAAAACACTTGAGATGGTGTTAAAGAAAAATTGTCCTTTAATATTTTAATATTTAAGATTATATATATATATATATATATTATTTTTAAAATGTAATATTTTTAAAATAAATATTAATATTTTACTTTTTTTGTTTTAAAAGCAATAAGAAACTTGAAAAAGAAAATTGTACCCTTTTATTATTTTATAATATTTATATTTATAATACTTAACTTATATGAAATTATGAATTATATGTATAATATTTAATGTTTTATTTTTTGTTTTATATATATATATATATAAATCTGCTGTGTTGTCTAATAAACATCTTTTACTGCGACTGTATTTCGTTATATAACATGATGTCTCACATCTTGCTGCTCAAATCATGGACTGCTGTTTGCATGCTTTCTGAGGGACTTTCCCACATAACACATCCCATCATCCACTGTTCTGTTTTCGCATGACCTTGATTGGGCCGTATGTACATGTGCTCTGGTAAAAGCAACATTACTAAGTGCCAGATGTGCATTGTTTTATCAGTTTTGAAATATGAGCACAGTTTGTTCAGGAAGCTGTGATGGTATTAATACGATGTTACTCACAAACGTTTGGTTTCTCCTCCCATCTCCTCATGACATCCAAACGCTCGGCATTGACGTATACGGCTTAATGTTTCTGTTATGTGAGATTATGCAACTCTATGAGCTGCAGATGTTCTGAATCTGAAGGGCTGAATGACCGTCGGGGCTGTCGAGTGTGGTTCTGCTTTGCCCTGTAACCTCTCACCATAAAAATAATCACTAAAAGGCCCATCAGGCTTAATTTGACTCATAAAAACGTTCCTGTTGTCTGTCAGCCCCTCCAGAGAACATGTGAACGCTGCGGACGCCGTCTGCATCACGCGTACGTCATTCTGGTGCAGGTACGGCGTGGTGGAGGATGGCTGACAAATGTTGAGCAATTGCAAATTCACGTTTTATTTCCAAATGTGCATCACAGACGATCATTTACAGGATCTCGGCGTGAGAGTTTTGTGACTTCATTCTGTGGTTTCTGTGTCTGTCAGTCAGTCAGGTTGTAGTTCACTGGATTAGTTTCTCTTGGCAAACACTAGAATTAATGAATATTAAATTAATAATAATATAATGATGGATGGATTGACAGACGGATAGATACAGTGCAAAAAATGCAGTTCTTACTTAGAGTTTTTGTCTTGTTTCTGGTCAAAATCAAGAAGCATTTTCTTGACAAGTAAAAACTATTTTCTTGTTTTCAGAAAATATAAGTCAAAATTAAGTGAGTTTTTCCTTAAAACAAGCAAAATAATCTTAATCCAAACTGAAAACAAGATTATATATCTTATTCTTGGTTTGACATAAGATTATTTTGCTTAATTTTGACTCATTTTTTCTGAAAACAAGAAAATAATTTTTACTTGTCAAGAAAATGCTTCTTGATTTAAGAACTTTAAGATATTTTGACTAGAAACTCTAAGTAAGAACAGCATTTTTTATTTGTTTTTTGCAGTGTAGATACCACATCTTTAATGTTCATATTTTTCCTAAATATGAATTGTTTGCACCGACACGTCTCGTCTCGCTGTTTTTGTCGTCTGAACACAAAGTGTTTTGTTTTAACGCAATGTTCCTCATTTAATGAAGACAAATTCAGTTTTAGTTTTATCAGTCCACACTGTGTTCTTCCAATAGTCGTCAGGATCAGGTATATTTGTCACACTATGAGCAGCAGTGTTGTGATTGGACAGCAGTGTTTTCCTCCCTGTTCAGTTTTCCTTACAGTGGATTCATGAAGATTAACAGCAGCCGATGCCAGAGATTCCTGGCGATCCTCGGCTGATAACCTCAGATTCTTCACCACTGCTGTCATTATTGTTTAAAGCTGAAGTGTGTCATTTCTGTGAAACTCAAAAATAATGTTTGTTTTTCTTCTAAACACTTTCTTACCCATCTATCATTGGTTGGACAAACAGATACTGCCCTAAAACGTTCAAAAAATGGCATGCATTACCTATGCAAATTATTAAAGGGTTTTCATTGGACATCTGGGACTAGATTACATATTTCCAGTTTCAAAGACTGTAACTCTCTTAATAACTTTAAGGTTTTAGATTAAAATCTGATTGGATCTGTTTTGGAGCGCGATTATTTATTTAAATTCAACACGCATCATTTGATCGTCGCATTAATGCTTGTTTGGCGTACAAAAATATGTTCTGAGAACGTTCCCGTTAAGTTATGAAAACGTTATTTCAAAAATTTAGTTTTTATAAAAGGTTATGTGAACATTCCATTTTATCATCCTTCAAACGTTATGGGAACGTTACTTTTGAACGTTCTTTGAACATTAAGTAGTAACATTTAAATTAAAAAAGTATAGTTGAACTGGTGGCTGGGAGGTTAGGCTAATGGGGGGCAATTGTACATTTTTTATTATTGATTAATTATTGATTAATCTTGTGTTGTGTCTGTACAGGTGTCTTCAGGCTAGACTTTGCTTTAAAGGGACAAATATGTGTTCTGTGTCCACCGCAGGTGGTGCGCACCTGTCCTGCTCCGAGACCACATTCCTTCCCTCCCGCAGCATCTGATGACGTTAGTCCAGCACGGCCACCCCCTCGGAAAACTACCGGATGCTTTCCTGGCTCGCTGGGAATTCTGTCTCCAGGCAACACTGACATACACAGTCCTTACATTTCTGACATGCACACGACTACTCAAAATAAAGCAATAAGCCAGCCGTGGCCGTGCGCTACAGCGGGTTTAATATGGTTAAGGGGTCATGAAGCAGACGCCTACCATGCTTTACCATAGTAAAATCAGTGTATCGGATAACATGCAATTGCTTTATGAGAATAATTGGGCATGAGATTGATTTGTATGCAGCCAGCAGATTTCATAAAAGTTCATTAGCCTGACTGTATGTATGTGGCTTTGTGTATGTGAACAGCTCATCCAATCAGATTTCAGCCAGCGTGAGTGGTTCAGTTGCCATGGACCGATACGAGGTTGGTGGGCCATGTTATATTTGCAGCGAACACAGCTGTGTGACTTCAGGAGAAGACAAATGGAGGCCTAATGTCAACAGGCCATAAAGCGTACACACAAATATATCACGAGAGACGCTCATATTTACACGTGTATATGAGGATCTATCTGATGTGCTTGTGCGTAAAGTCTCACTTGAGTGCAAATTATACATTTGCTATTTAATTTGATTGCATGTCAAGTCCTGATTCATTTCTGGCTCTTTTAATTTTTAGTTTAACCTTTGAGCAATGCATTTTTACACACACAGACTAGATATATGTTTCATAATGTTATTAATTACTTTAGCATCACTATTATTTTGAATTGCAGTTCAAATGTGAATGCAGAATATAACGGCACACGTGCATTTTGCCGGGAAATCGGTATTGCTGAGCTCATCGCTTTGCAGAAACTTCATCCAATAAAACAATTTACGACTTGTGCTGATGTGCAGCTGGCTGCACCATCACTAATGGCTTTTAAATGTGCTCCTTCTGGGCTCGCGGAGAGAAATACACGAGAGCGGCCCGTGATTTATGGCTCCGCTTACCTTTCACCTCGACTGCAGCGCTGCTCCTCATCCTCTCCTGTGCTCGCGGCCCTGCGATGTGGCGAGATCCGCGCTACTGTGTGTGATTTTTATTGCGATCTTTGGCGCAGCCACGTGCTGAGTCTTTCTCACAGGTGCCAGTGGAGATAAAGTACGTTACGCTTCTGATTTATGGAGACAAGCAGATCATATCTAATACATGCGTGTGTTTAGATCGCTGCGATGGGCTCCAGTAGGCCTATATTTTCTTGTCTTTTTTCTTGTGCCCAACCATGCAGGATTTTGCCAAAAGTAGGCTACTCTTTATTAAATTACATCATCCCCTCGTTGAGGTTACTATCAGGACACTTTCAACCCCTACGAACCTTGATAAACTGAATAAACATGTGCCAAGCTAACAGGGAACGTTCTTTTCATTATACACATCGTTCATGGAACGTTTTTCCTGGAACAGTTTTTTTAAAGCAGTGGCTATTTGCGGCAAGCGACAATAGCAGCATTTTCTTAGCGATATGCTATTTACACTAGGTGAAAATAGCGACAGATTCTATTTACACCATGTAAAAGTATCAGTTCTTTGCAATAAGAATAAACAGTAATTAGATGCTATCTATACTTTATATTGGCAGAGACTATTTGCACCTCAGTATTTTTGTACATTAACAGGATGTAATAATATCATAGAGTGTAAATGATTATATTTATTACACTTATTAAATGGATGCTGCCTTATTGGGAGAATAAAAACACCTTCCCTTCACCCAGTAAACACTTTTAGTATTATTGAACACTCGTTCGCAGTTTATTTCCACTTTTAGAACATTATTTTCATTTTTATGGAAAATAGTTTGGCAAAAGGCGGATTCGAACCCGCGTCGATCGCATTAAAAGCCGGGTGTGCAAGCTTTACTCACTACTGCTGCACCACTGAATGAATGACATTGAACTGTGTGCGTCTTTTTTAAAACTTGAGTGGCCCAACCAGACATTGGTGGGCGGAGCTAGTGTAAATAGCCAACAAGGGATGCTATTTGCTCTTAGTGTAAATAGACACTCCGTTTTTTTTTTTATGTTAATACTTGTTTCAGAACGTTCAGAACATTCAAAAGTAACGTTCCCATATTTTTTTTTGCAAAATGTTAAAATGCAATCTTCCCTTAACTTTAGAATAACCAAGAAAAACGCTCTTTTTGAAAAATTTTAACATTCTGAAAATAATGTTTCATAACATTAGCAAAACATTCTCGAAACACATTTTTATTAGCATGGTCTACGCATTGCGTGAAATGAGAACTCCCCCTTTCTATTTTCTTAAATGCATGTTATAGATCTTATTGTGAACAATTTCATTTATTTATATTTTTCTTCTCACTGTAGTGACGTATGCAGGATTCTCCAATCACTTAGTGCGCTTAAACTCCGCCCCTGCAAGCTCACGCTCATCTTGCCACGCCCACATCTCAACATCCAATCAATGCACAGAACCAAGTCCCGCCCAACATTTTTTCTTTTTCAATAATCCATTACACTCATACGTCACAATACAGAGAGAATTTCTGTCGCAACTTTCGTTTTATCACAAGCTGACTTATCTGATATTATTGCATCTAATAAACACATTGATTCATTTATTGGCACGTTCTGAGGTTATGATCAAACGTTCTTCCAGTAAAGTTAATGGAACATTTGTTTAAAATTATCTGGTCTTTAATAATGTTCTCTACATGTTATCACAAAAACATTAATTATACACTTTTTTTTTTTCCCCTGAAGCATTTTAGTTGGTCTAACATTTTTATAAATGTTACTACTTGTTTCAGAACCTTCAGAAAACATTCAAATGTTATTTAATGTTAGCAAAATGATAAAATAGAATGTTCTCTGAACACTTGCATAACCATTATTCACAAATAACATTAGCACAAATTAATAGGAACATTAGCAAAACTTCTTTTTGTCAGCTAGGTGCAGCCATGTTTCTATAGAGATTTGAATGATGCAGTCATGATTCACAAGCATCAAGGTTCACCGACAGATGACGCCCATTTTACACCAATGGGATTCAAACGATGCATGAAATACCTGGACGTTTACATTGCTTAGTAAAGGCCAGTGCGAGAGCACAAAGAGCTTCAGAGGAGGGCCGATGAACGTGCCGATAGCGTCGCGCAGGGTTGCACAGGATAAGCAAACACCTACATCGGTTGTTGGATTCATTGTACTCTCCTCAATCCTTCAGGGGAATATTATGTTCCCATGGCAGAGGCAGGAGTTCAGGGTCTTATCACGTCTGAAATTGAAGGATCAAACGCTCGGTTTGCAGCAGTGATCCGAACAAGAGCAGAAAGCGGTTAGCCTGATGCCCGTTATCTATATATAGTGTCTGCTTTGGGATGGTCATCTGAGGTCTCTTTGATGCCCACCTATCGCTGATAATCTTTTGTCGTGGCCTTGCTAATTGCCTTGTTAGATGTACACGGGTCACCAAACGGTCATCTGGCTTATCGCACTGAATACAATGTTCATGTTCTTAAGCAATGACTCTTCTTTGGTCTGTTGTTCTCTGCTGAAAACAGCATGTGTTGTGTTTTGCTTGCATTGGATTCCGCTGCTTCAGTGAGGCTTCTTTATTATTGCCTGAAAATGAAAATTCCCCCTTTTTATTTTCTAAGTGCATGTTATAGATCTTATTATGAACCTTTTGTTTGTGTATGTTCTATTTATTTATTTAGTCAGTGAAGTGTCAGTCTTCTCTCTGGAGGATTCTCCAGTCATTTAGTATGCGTAAACTCTGCCCCTGCAAGCTCACGCTCATCTGCATACACTTGAGTGCCACGCCCACATCTGAAGGCCTCAGATGATCAACCTGAGGACCTGTGATGTTTCTGTATCACATTCACATAGACGTCCTGCTGCTCATACGCTCAGTGTCGAGTCTCTCTGCTGCTGCTTCTGCTTCAGTAAATCAGGTCAGCCGTGGGTTTGGCACAGGCCTCAACAGGCACCAAACGCAGCGCATTCAATCCAAGCACTGAACGCACATATCAGTTACCATCCGTAACATGTCGTTCTGAAGTGTCTAGTTCATTTGGCAGTTCGCTAGTGTGTGAATGTTAGGAGTGAACAGGAGAGAGAGAAATATAAAGTGAGAGTGTTCTCGGGTTACAGAGATGGTAGAGAGTGAAGATCTGGTCTTCTGGCTGCCGTCCGGCTCTTGTGATTATTCCAGTCATGTTGATGTGCCGGCTGGAGCAGAAGCAGCTGACTGTGTCTGATTGCACTGACCACACTTCTGTCCACTGCCAACTCATGCAACCTGAATGACCATATACTTAGAGTTGAACTAGTTATTTTAGCAATGTGTATCTGGGTGCCATACACTTAGGTTTGTTTAATTATTGACCTAAACCAGCTGAGCCAATATGGCTCAAACTGATTTAATTAGAATGCACATTATGTGTGAAATTAACAAATTATATCATGTTGCAAGCTGATAGAGATGAAAAGTAACCCCCAGCAACCACCAATCTCCTCGCCCCACTCCAAGTGGGATTCAACCCGACGTTTCCAGCATGGGAGGTGAGCATGTTAACAAGAATGCTAAATGCGTCAGTCGCTAGTGTGCCTCTTGAGACCAGGTCACGGCACCAATGTAACCCCTCCGGTTCTGCTCGCACCTCTCTGAGCAGGATTCGAACCTACATTTCTGGCATGGGAGGTGGGCATGCTAACAAGGACGCTAAAGACTACAGCCTCTAGCGTCAGTCGCTAGTGCGCCTCTTGAGGTCAGGGGAGTGAGTGAGTCCTGTCCGGGTCACTGCACCAATGTAACCCCTCCGGTTTTACTTGCACCTCTCTGAGCAGGATTCAAACCTACGTTTCTGGCATGGGAGGTGGGCACGCTAACAAGGACGCTAAAGATTATAGTCTCTAGCATCAGTCGCTAGTGCGCCTCTTGAGGTCAGGGGAGTGAGCGAGTCCTATCGGGGTCATGGCACCAACGAGTGAGTGAGTCCTATCCAGGTCACGGCACCAATGTAACCCCTCTGGTTCTACTCGCACATCTCTGAGCAGGATTCGAACCTACGTTTCCTGGAATGGGAGGTGGGCATGCTAATAAGGACGCTAAAAACCACAGCCTCTAGCGTCAGTCGCTAGTGCGTCTCTTGAGGTCAGGGGATTGAGCGAGTCCTATCCGAGTCATGGCACCAACGAGTGAATCCTATCTGGGTCACAGCACCATTGTAACCCCTCCAGTTCTACTGACACCACTCTGAGCAGGATTCAAACCTGCGTATGGGAGGTGGGCATGCTAACAAGGACGCTAAAGATCGCAGCCTCTAGCGTGAGTTGCTAGTCTGCTTCTTGAGGTCAGGGGAGTGAGTAAGGTCATGGCACCAATGAGTGAGTCATATCGGCATAAATAGCCTACAATTCACAATTCATTTGACTTTCAAAATGTGATGCTCCTGGGTGAATTTTCAAGAGAAAAAATGTTTGATCTTATGAAAGATTTGAGCACAAACTTGATTTAATTTGAAATAATATGCACTAATGAATGGTTTACAACGAGACCAAGAACATGTCTTTGAATGCATAGAGTCAATTGTTTTGTGGTTTGAGTTTTTATACATTTTTCAGACACTAAATTTGTTCATTTTGATTTGAAGTTGATGTTAAGAGTAAGCTTGTGTCAGTCCTCTTGGCATGACAAGACAACCTGCTGGCTGTCGATCTCAGATGGATTGAGCACATGCTGCAGGTTGAAGAAGCCATGAGGCCGATTATAGAACCATCTGAAGTGTCATAAAATCTCAGAGATCTGCTCAATAATGACAGAATGAGGGAAGTCAAAGGGTACAAATGTCAAAACCTGGTACTGAAAGTCCCTGGAAAGAACAATAACTCGGCTCACCGTTTGAACCCTTTCTAATCGATTTGAAATCTTCTGGTTCCTCCTGATGGAATCCATGCGACACACGACAAGTGGAGATCAGGACATCTGAACAAACTCCCATGATAACCATAAATTATCATAAGCAATGCAAGTTTGCATTGTCTTTGGAAAATAATTTAAAAGTGGGCAAAATCTCTCAAAGTTTCAAGGTCTCAATCCCATCTATGTATATACATATATAGATGAATTCATGTATGAATTAGGGCTGTCAAATCAATTAATTGCATCTAACATAAAAGTCTGTGTTTATATAATACACACAGACAAATTTGCTGCTGCTGCTGCTGATAATGATACTGATGGAGATCATTGTTTTGCATGAATACTGGTTGTTTGTTTTGGTTAATAGTGTTTTGCTTGAATTCTTCAAGTTTGTTGAAGCCGCAATGCAGTAAATCACTATTTAATGGTACAGAAACAATTCCAATTCATTTGAATCCAGTTTAAGCCTCATTATGGTTCATATGAGACAATCCTGCTTACAGGTCAGTGTGAATTTAGTTGTTCTTGTTTATGTGAAGTAAACCAGATCACAATGCTGGTTTGGTGATAGAGGCCAATGTTTTCTGAGCAGGTTTAACCCCCAAAAAAGTGCTATTTCTTTGACAACGCGATGTGTTCGGTGTCACTCGTTTACTTGTTTACTGTTCTACTGTTCAGCAGGTTCGAGTGGGAGTCTATAGGAGTGAGAAGGATGAGATGAATGTTTTTCCCGCGTCAGATGAAGTATGTTTTTTCAGGTGTGCTTTGGGTCATTCCACATCCATCATGGTCAGTCTGTGGCCTGAGAAAGCTGTGCAATATTTATTCATTCATCACTCCTAAATAATGCTTAGAAGTAGGTCAGATACACTGGTAAAAGAGCTGCCGGTCACAAACACAATAACAAAACGTATGATTGATAGTTTAGACTTTCTGAGCAAGCCTAACTTCAGCTCGTGCTTCACGTGTCTTTCTGCTGTGAAATCTTTACTGATTATGTATCTCATTTCATATGTCAGGCTTTATGGGTTTAAAAGAATCCCAGATTTTCAGTGCATCTCATTTTTGGAGCTCACCGTATGTCACGTTAGAGGTAAAATGGGTTGAAAGCATATTCCATGTCGACTTTCTGTGTTTTTCTCTGACTTCTGGTCTGTTTTCATTTTGAGGCTTTCAGGGTTCAGAGAGTTTAGCTCAGGAGGTTTTGTGGACTGAGTTTGACCCAGTACAAAGGTTCAGTGGGGTAACGCTGGGACACACACACACACACACACACACACACTGCATGCCACGTCTCTCGGAGGGCTCTGAAATAATGTCCTCAGATGGTCCCTGATCCTGAACTAGTAAACACATGACAGATTCAAACACCTGCCGCGCCGCTCTTCCTCTCTATCTCACAGTATCTCTGTGAACACACTTACGTTAAACCAGCAGAGCACATCAGTAAAATGCAGTGATTTTGTTTTGGACAATTCTTTACACTCATTAAAGAGGACATATTATGCCCTTTTCCAAAGTCTTGATATTGTTTCTGGCTCTTCTAGAACAGGTTTTCCTGCTTGAATGTTCATTATTTTCCTCATATTCTCCATTGTTACAGCTCCTCTCTTCCCAGTCTGCCAGTAACGCTCTGTTTACTTCCTGTCTCTATGAAGCCCCTCCTTCTGAAAAGCACAGTGTGCTCTGATTGGTCGGCTGGAGCAGTGTGTTGTGATTGGTGTTTGGGAAATGTCCCGCCCCTTACCATAGCCGCCAGTTTCAACACACTACTAACTAACTCAACCAGGCCCCGCCCCTTTATTCTGCATATGAATTATTGTACATAGATGTGGAATCTTCTCATGAGAAGTATAAGAGAGACTCGACGCATGAATATTGTCATATATACTGTTACTGTGATATATAATCACTCCCCAGCTAACAAAACACGTTCTATGAATGTTTTAGTAATGTTCCCATTAAGTTATGAAAACTTTTTCTCTGAATGCTCAAAACGTCGAGTTTTTTTAAAAGTCTTTTTCTCAGTTATGAGAATGTTAAGGGAACATTCCATTCTGCAAACATTAATGGAACGTTACTTTTGAATGTTCTCTGAACATTCCGGAACACGTAGTAACATTTAAAAAAAAAAGTTCCATAAATGATGTATAAATAACGTTTTTGTGCTAACGTTTTGATAACTGAACGAATGTTCTATTAACGTTACTGAACGTTAATAGAACATTTATGAATGTTTGTTCATACACTCTAAAAAAAAAATGCTGGGTTGAAAATGGACAAACCCAGTGACTGGGTTGTTTTAACCCAGAGATTGGGTTAAATGTTTGCCCAACCTGCTGGGTAGTTTTATTTATTGTTTAAAATTACTGTATTGCTTGCTTAAAATAAACCCAAAGTAAGTAGGAAATTAATATTTGTTAATATGTTTAATAAATGAACATTTATTAATAAGTTTAATGAATAATAAACATGTATTAAACTGCTTATTAATAAATGTTCACCTTTTGATTATTATTGTTGCCTCTAGTAATTATGTTTGACATATAGTCATTTTTAAACAACAGTTGAGTTAAATAAAACTACCCAATCGCTGAGTTCGTCCATTTTCAACATTTTTTAGAGTGTAACTTTGAGAGAAACCTTGCCAGAACGTTCTGAGAACGTTCCCTGTTAGCTGGGTTATGCCTTGATACTATAGTTTGTTTATACCGCCCCTAATTTTTCATATAATACTCATAATCTAAGGTGTATTTATATGATATGAAATGTGTGTGACTGTCTGACTGGGTGGTCTGGGTTGAGAAATGTTCCTGTATTCATATAATGCGCACACACACACACACACACACACACAGTCTCAGAGGTCAGCCTATCAGCACGATTACTGCTATCACAATGAAGACCAAATGTTGTAATGAAGCAGTCATCAGAGTCATACGGTTCTCCTCTTCAGCACATGCTCACAGAGATCATGATAAAAGCCACAGGGTTTGTTGCAAAACGAGTCGTTTTGAGAAACCGTCACTTTAATGAGGAACAACATGATGGCAGCAGTGTTTTTACTTACTTTGGCTCCTTATGTTAACCATTTGCATGATGAAGAGTGTGTAGAAAAGCGTTGATAACACGCCAGCTGTTTTATTTACAGGTAATCTGAGACAAGATCTTATAATATAGGACTTTGAAATAAAATGTTGCCATCGTTTACTCTCCATCATGTTGTTTCAAACCCACATGACTTGCTTTCTTTACACAATCCAAGATGTTTAGCAGCATGTTCATGCAGCTGTTTTCCATTTATCTCATGCACCGTGTTCTTCTGATGTCATATGATGCTCTAATCATATGACAAGGAACAGACTTAAATTTAAGTCATTATTACCTGAAAATCTCAGTTGAGATTTGTGCTTTTTCAATCCTGGCATGTCAAGTTTGGACATTAAAAATGAAATATTGCTACAAAAACATTCTTTTATGGTTAATGCATTATATGTGTAATGCAGTATAAACGTATTTTTAATGCATTAATTATGCTTTGTAATGCATCGTATGGTCTCATGAATAATTGTAACCACAGTTATAATACATTTAAGTTGTGCCTTCAGAAAGTATAATGCATTGAAACACATGACAAACAATTCCCGATGTAATGCAAATATTATAATGGATTTTAACTTTGGTTACTATTATTTATGAAAAGATATAATGCATTATAATGTACATTTTGGGTGAATTATTGCTTTTAAACATGCTTTGCGTGATGCTTATTGACATGCATGCTTATAACTCATTTTTTATGCTTTTCATCAAGAGAGATAAATACAGCATTTCTTACGCTCTGAATTGGTCACAAAAAAACTAATATAAATAAATAAATAATAATAAAAAGAATACATATTTAACCAGCAGATGAGTTTGAATGGTCCTGTAAATGAGCAGAATAATGCTTGTGCTGAGATTGCTCTGTAAATGTTTTATTTGTTGTTGTTTTTAGTTTCTGGCTCTTATAACCTCCAGATGTGCAAGAGATGGTGGAGAGAATGAGTCAGAACGGCCCAGATAATGATGAAGTCCATCTATAGATGTGCCAACACCATCCTACATGTTAACACTTCAGCACGCCGCTGCTTTATTTACTTATTTAATTGCTGTTGCTCATTAAAGCCTGAGAGTGTTCTGTACAAGCAAGAGCTACAGTGGAAACAGCTGGACTGTTGCTTTCCCAGCTGACCGGGAACGTTCTGGCAAGGTTTTCTCAAAGTTGTGAACAAACGCTCTTCCAGTAATGTTGTCAGGTCTTTAATAATGCTCTCAAAACATTTATAGTCCGATGTTTTTCACGCCGTTTGTGTGTGTCCCTTTAAATGCAAATGAGCTGCTGCTACCAGCCCCCTTTCCAGAAGAGGGCGGAGCTTTAACAGCTCGCGCTTCGGTTGCTCAAGAACAACAAAGCTGGAGAATCTCACGCAGCCAAAATGAGGATTGTCAGTAACGGTGTTCAGCCTTACGTTGTTCAAACCGGAGTCGACACTGATGGAGAGACTCAGGAAGAACGTTTCTGAATGGTTAGTGGATAAATTTATATATTCTACTAGCATGTGCCGACATGTTAATCTTTTGTGCAAATTGACCCTCGTTTGTGAAGCAGTCTGGCGTAAAATGGCAGCATGATAGCAACACTTGGTAACACATTAGAAAACTGATCCTTTATTAATGAATAACTACACAGGAACAAATGAGTAATGCATTATTAACACTCTTAACTAACAAGAAACTCTGATTAATGAATTAGTAAATAACAGTGCTCAGTTGAAGGTGGTAGTTCACTATTAGCTAATCAGTAACTACCTTTTCTTTCATTCCTCCCAGAGAACTACTAAGAATATACAGGTTCATAATTAACATGAATGATGCATAATGTCTCATAATGGATCAGTATTCCCTACACTCTACTACAGCAACTCTTCCTCTTCTCTAAAGCTGCCCAACATGGCCCCGCCCCCTTTGTTGTGTGTTCTTAGGGGCGGGGTTTATGTAAATTTTAGGGTTAGTGATGTCACTAACCTGGAAAGAAGCTCATTGTAGTCCCTACCAGCCGTTTAAAAAGCGATTTCTCCTTTTGCATTGAACTTTGAGTGTCGTAACTTTGCAGATGTTGTTTATGCTCAAACAGCAACATTACACACTAACTAAAGTTACAAAAAATAAAATCATAATCAAGGACCCATTTAAGTACATTTAAATGTAAACAGTTGACAATCACGCAACTGATGCTTGTGAAAAATCTTGAATGGAACAAAAGATCTTGACATAACACATCAACCGAGCGCTTGATGTGGAGATAGCGAGGGTATTCAGCAACTTCAGTGATGTGTGATGACAGGTAGATGTTCTCAGAGACGGTCATACATCCTTCTTTTAGCCTGAAGTGAAGTGCAGATAATTCCTCCATTGTGCTGTTGTTCAGGAGGAGGGTGGGATGTATTACACCTCCGTCTGTCCTGATGGAGGACACACTGTGGTGTTTGTGTTGGATCAGTCTACTCTATTTTTGAAAGGTCTAATCAAAAAAGAATTTCACCCGAAAGGGATGAAAACAAACCACTTCTTTTAAAAAAGGCTGGAGGTTTAAGAGATACTCAGATTAGATTCATGTAATACATAAATTGATAACTGCTGCACATGGGCGGTCATGAGAACCGGTTGCATTTTTAAAACACTGAAACTGACTGGTTTTTATGATATTCGTTTCTTGTTTTAGTTCTTGAAATCTGCATGCTCTCACAATGCTACGGAAGTTGAGAAATAAAACACAAGGGAACACGATTATTAAAAAGTTTGGGGTCGGTAAGATTTTGTAATGTTTTTGAGTCTCTTCCGCTCACCAAGGCTGCATTTATTTGATCAAAAATACAGTAAAAAATGTGAAATATTTTTACAATGTAAAACAGATGTTTTCTATGTGAATATATAGTAAACTGTAATTTATATCCAGTGATCAAAGCTGAATTTTCAGCATCATTACTCCAGTCTTCAGTGTCACATGATCCTTCAGAAATCATTCTAATATAATGATTGGCTGCTCAAGAAACGTTTATCATATCAGAATGATTTCTGAAGGATCATGTGACACTGAAGACTGGAGTAATGATGCTGAAAATTCAGCTTTGATCACTGGATATAAATTACATTTTTGTGTCGTAGTGTGTGTTTTGATGTCATTGTTCTCCTTTCTAAAGCATTTTTGAGAGCATTTCCTCACATGTCTGTAATTGTGGGTGTTCGTGTATGTGCTTGACATGTACGAGCGGGTGTACGTCTGCAGCTGTTGCGATTCTGCACGTCTTGTGTTGCGTCTAGACACGCGTGATGGAGAACACGTCACTTGTGAGCACGTCTCTCCTGTCATGTGTCAATGGGCTTTGAGGGATTTGGTAAAGGCCCGTTTGTTCTCGAACGCTCAAGGGCTTTCAATCAACGGCGTGCAGAAGAGCACGTCAGCGGCCTGATAAGCCATCTTGTGCCGACAGAAGAGCTTGAGTAGCAGGTGGACCGGTCGGGTGAGCCCAACCCGGCGCATCTGATGGGGAGAATTAGTCCCGTGACGTAATGCTGGTCCCCAAAATGCCTGAAAGGCGATTGATGGGGGCTGGAGAGCGGGAGCGAGTTAAGCGCAATTCATCAAGCCGTAAAAGCTCTCCAGAACATGTCCGGGGTGAAGAGGGCCTGCTTTGTTTTTTATGAGGGTTGTTCCTGATGGTGAGATAGGGCGGTGAAGATATGTGAGTGTTTTTAGGGCTCCTCCTGGTCATATAACAGGACACTATATTTCAGAACCAGACTCTGACCCAAGGATCCCATGTCAAGAAGCTCAGCTGGAGGAATCAAACATCTGTTCACTGTATTCACCTTATTTTGCAATGTGGAAGTAAGATATTTTCTGTGAATGTGCAAATTTTGCAGCTATAGAGTGCAACTGTGCCCATTTTTTCAGCGCTGTCGGTTCCAAAAGTACTTTTTCCATTCGTTTCTCCCATAAAAAGTCTTCGTTAAAGCATTATAAGCCATGATCCAAACCAGTCAGCTATGATGAGAATCACAACACTACAAACTTTGATTTGAAGCAAAAATGTTTGAAAATCAGACAAAAAGGCAAAGGTACAAGCTGTAGTGAAGGAAAGAACTACAATCCAATGATGCATTGCGGACAAAGTAATCAAATTAAAAATGATGGACTACTCATTTAAAAATGTTTAAGTTATTTTAAGTTTATTGCAAAATATCCATATATATACACACATTTAAGTATTTTGAGAGCGTAGGGAGACTCGATTAATGAGGTCTTTTGCTTACTCCGTCTCTCTGATTGGTGGAATTTTCTGTACAGCATCATGGGTAATGTAGTTTTTCACCACGAATTCTGCTGTTAAACACGATTATTTTGAAACTAAGTTGAAATAATGCGGGATGACGTCTTCAACAGAGGCAAATACCATCGATAAACAACCTCACAGTAGGGCTGATTTTAATGGTTTATTAGTTATAGTTATTAGTTATTAATGAGTTTTTACTTCCGGAAACCGACTGTTGCGCTCTATAGGTAAATAACGGGAAGTTACAAAATGCTGTATGCTGTGCACTACAATTCAGTGTGTTTCTGATTACGATAAAAAATGTAAATAACAGTAACAGTTTGCAGTATCAAGCAGACAGTTTCTGTACAGCTAAAATAAATGGAAGCGGGTGAGGAAGCCTCGACACAAAGAAGTTACAAATGGCCGCTCCGCTTTTACCTTAAACATACGGTGAAAAAGTGATGTTAGAGTTTGCAAAATCCCTGTGGCCTTTGGCAAGACCTTTAACTTGCTTAGTTGGGGTATAAAAGACTAATGATTAATATTCAGTAATATTATCGATTTAAAGGTGCAATGTGTACATTTTAGCAGCATCTAGCGGTGAGGTTGCGAATTGCAACCAATGGCTCAGTCCACCGCTCACCCCTCAATTTCGAAGCACATAGAGAAGCTACGGTGGCCAACACAGGACAAAAAAATGTCGTCATCTAAGACAGCAGAGAGTAGCCAGTCAAGCAAACACGCTCTGTAGAGCAGTTTGTCCGTTTAGGGCTACCGTAGAAACAAGGCCGCCGCAAAATGGCGACTTCGATGTAAGGGGACCCGTGGTGTATGTGGATAGAAATGGCTCATTCTAAGGTACGACCTTTGCAACATTGACACTGTCCTTGCTATTTATTTATTTATTTATTCAAGACAACTCCAAGTTAGTTCAGAAGTTGATAGTGTTTCATTTTATAGGGTTATGTGGTCTTTGTTCTAATATTTAGTACATTTTTGCGTATTTTCTAAAATGTATCAGCTTTGACTTTATACTGTAGTTTATTAACCCGACTACTAATGGAGGTAAAAATATGATCTGGGATTTAGGTGAATTTGAATTGTTACGAATTTCAAGTAAAATCTAAGTAGATATAAATGTCAGTGCTTTTTCATTTGCCAGAATCATTCCTTCTTGATAGACGCTACTCTTTTAACATGATTGATTTATTCATTTATAATGCTGTGAGTCAGTTATGTGTAGTTACACATTAAACTGTGTTAAACCCACTAGTACATAAACTCTAAGCTAATGACAGCTGTACGCTTGGAGAAGGTAGAGGATCAGTTATTATCATGCACTTAATGGTCTGAGATGACGGATAAATGGACGAAAGCTGCCCTCCCTTTGCTTTTAAAGCCTCTCAGTAAATGCCGTCTCTTTACATCCATAAGAATTCCTTATCTTCCCTCTCTTCCCTCATCTAGCATTTCACAAAGTATCTCTATTTCATATGTGCCTGAAGACGAAGGAAATGTACGGGAAATTCATGTTCATTCTCAAGTAGAGGCAATGAAAACTTTACATGGTAGATGCACCATGTTTTCACTTGCAGTCAAACCATCTGCTCATCGGTTCTTGTTTAGTCGAGTCACCTTTATTTCAAAGCAGCTTTACCGCAATAAACAGGAAAATAAAAAGACAATAGTGTTGTAATAAACCTCTAATAAGACCATGTTGTTTCAGTTCAATAACTGCGTGAAGTCCGTCAATTGTGAAATGAGTTCAGTTCATCTGTAAGTAGATCTACAGAAGTCAATAGTGTCAGCTCAAGTTTTGTTCTCATCTGATCTGTCAAATCGATAATATTACTGAATATTAAAGTGTAACTTCACCAATTTTCAGCACACTTTGTATTGTTACTGTTTACTTATTCTCCATGTTACCTGGACAGAGAAATTCACGTTTATTTGTCAGCAGAAATCCACTGCTAAACGCTTCTGGGCTTTCGTGAAAACTACAGATTACATTTCCGCATGTTTGTATTCCCGTCCATGGACCATCGGATCAACAGTTAAGGGTATTGTAAACTCTCGCCAAACCTTTACTCTTTGAATTCTTCCACCCAGGAACAATAAAAGTCGACCACATTATGACTAAAAGTTTGCTAAGTAGTATTTCCTACTAAAGCAAGGCGGTGTTTGACTATAAGCCTATCCAATAGCAGCAGACTGGTGGGAGTGGCCTTGGATGGCAACATGCCCAGTGCATTATGGGTGCTGAAGTTCTCCTACCTATTTGGCAAAAGAGAAGACAGCCTGCAGCCTTTTTTTCTCTATTTTCTCTAGTCACCAATTTCAAACATTTCTTTATACTGTATAGGCAGCCAAGATTTATTGAAAGCCCATTTCGTCAGTGGTGAAGTACATCTTTAAGTATCATTTAGAAAGAGTCTGTCCATATCTGTGTCTTTTTACCTTACTGGGGGAAAAAAATCCCAAAAGACATTAGAATTAGATGATTTTATTCAAATTGTATTTATTTGTGCGTCAGTGCAATTTGGACCCACAGTCAGTGAAGCTGCTGATTGTTTTTGTCATTCTGTCCAAGAGCAAATTAACAACTATTAGTGCAGTTAATATTTGACCAAATGTAAAGTTCTGCGAGCTGCTTCTTACTCATTTTCTCCTCAATTACTGCCTGTTGATTCAGAGAAAGACCGCAGTGATGAACCTGACGTTGTGTACCTGACGTTGATGAACCTTACTGTATGTAAGTATGTACAAACCACCACAAGACAGTCGTTGAGCGATCAGGATTATTCAGTAGTCTCTTTACTTTGATCTGGTGCCTACCACCAGATCCACACCCATATCATCAAAATGATCATTTATCATTCCAGAGCATGAATATAACAATCACCGCAATTATTTTCCTCATAGACTCTCAAACGTGCCCGTCAACATGTTCCTCGTACTGTCTTTCCCAGCCAAGACAAAGCCCTCATTGAGAGCGAGCTGGAGACGGGACCACACAGAGTCATAGTGCCTGCCGAGGGCCGCTGGCGTCAGATCGACCCGCGACGGCAAACCATCCATTATTATCAGCAACGCTATGACAGGCTGTCATCTCTTGGCTTACAGAAAGGAAATGCTTGACTGACTGAAATACCCTTCAGCACATCTCAGCGAGAGGAACGTGTACGTGAAGACAATGGAGCACTTGAGTTTGAGTTCTCTGTAGCATCCCGTGTCTCTATCTCTGTCTGACAATAGGGGTGGAAGACAATGGTGTGTTGTGTGAGGTGTTGCTGGTGACGGATAAAGAGGATGATCCCGACTGCTGAATGGAAGGCGAGGTTGGTGTTTTTGTCAGGCCTGTCGACTGATAGACAAGAGAGGAAATACCGTTAGAGAT